>CM067373.1:170843285-170918762 GCA_034401795.1 Chaetoderma sp. LZ-2023a | reverse complement strand
GCATGACACGTGTGTTTGATTTACAGAAATTTTTAGAAAATCCAAGATGGCCACCAGAAATATTGACCATTCAAAATTCCACATACATGTTCTGAAATCTAGAATTTTCGTTAGAATTGTTGAAGCCTACCAGCATAAAATTAGTCCACCCGAGTTTCGTTGAAGTCGGGCCATTTGTATTGCACGAGTAGCGTTTTAAATGATTTCCAGCCATTTTTTCGGAAAATCCAAGATGGCCGCAGAACAAATTGACCAATTATAATTCTGTATACATGTTCTGAAACCTACCATCCTAGAATTCTTCTAGCCAAGTCTGGTTGAAATTGCCCAAGCAGTTAATGAGTAGTAGCGTTTTAAACAATTTCCCGCCACTTTCCAGAAAATTCAAGATGGCCACAGAAAAAATAGACCAATCAAAATTCTGTATAAATTTCTGAAGCATACCACTCTAGGGTCCTCCAAACTGAGTTTGCTTGAAATCGGCCAGATGGTTAATGAGTAGGCTTTTAACTGATTTCCAGAAAATCCAAGATGGTCGCAACGTGTGGTTTAAACCAGGTTTAAACCAAACCGCCCAAAATAGGTTTTGGTCACCTTAAAATGTCCAAAACTCTCTAAAACCTAAAACTTTTGCCCAGACTATTTCTCCCAATTTCTAAACTGTATTTTAACCAATTGCATAGCACATACACGTATGTAACATGTTTACATGCTATTTTCAAAGCTGTCTATTTTAGACACTTAAAAAGGTTTATATATTAGGTGTTTATATAATTTCTTGTCATAAATGTCCTCAATAGCTGAAGATATAATTCCACATATAGTGAAAAAATATATCAAATATTTTGAAATTTGAATCCAGAAAGACATGCTGAAAATGTACACCAGGTATTCTTTTCCTGACTCTGTATATATTTATTTTTCAACATCAGTGTACTTGGGTTCTATCCATTCACTGTGTAATCCGTGAAAATGTATATTCATTATGATATGAAGCATATTCTGTTGAATATTTTGATATTAATATGACTGGAAGTTGTTGCTCCATAAGGCAGCAAAGGCATCCAGTCAAATTAATTTCAAAATATTCAACAATTCTCCTATATGGTTCCTTTGAAAATGATATGTATGGAACTCATGACTGGTGAAAGGGTTAACATACTATACTGAGCCAAAAAAGTTTAGCAATTTCAAATTTTTGTTTGCTGTATTAAAACTATGCGCCCTATTGTTATCAAATTTGCAGGTTCTTCTTCAACACAATGTCTCGCTGTCTGTAATGAAATCAAAATCATTTCTGGCTTTTCACGCAGGTGCGCTTACTGCATGTGAAAATGCATTTTGCACGCACTGGTCAAGATTTGCGCATCGCGTAAGTGAAATGACATCACATTCCAAAACAGGTAACCAATGTGAACTGAAAACGTTAATAAAGTTTACACTTGCTAACATGGGCCACCACCCAGGGTTATCCGAAAATCAGCACCATGAAGCAACGGGATGACTTGCCGCTGGTGTACGGCAGTCATCAATGCGTGCGGTGGCCACACCCGCTATTGACACCTCTAGAAAATTGTTCTGCCCGGACCCCTACGCTGAATGGCGACGTGTTAAGATGCTTACATTAGGGCGCCCATGAACTGTTTTTCAAATTGGAAATTGGCCCACCAATTAAATATTTTCGAATGAAATCGTTCTCTTTACAAAATTATATTTATTTAGTGTTTTTATGAGAATTGCTAAACTTTTTGGCTTCAGTATAGTTTGAACATAATTTAACTCAGTTATCTTAGAGCGTGTAACTACATGTACAGTCAAATCTTTAATAATACTATATCACCTATTTATACAGCAAATCAATGTATGTATAATAAGAAAACTCTTGAATATTTAGAGAATAATTTGATTGGAAGCTATTGCTGCCTCAGTTTAAACATTTAACAGAAAATTTGCTGTATAAAAGTTTAATTGTAAGGAATATTGTCATTTCTGGTCATCATAGAAAGTGTTAGCTACAGGTTGCAACTCAATTGTAGCTTCTGTTCCTTGACTGGGGACAGTAAGACTGTGGCTGGGTGGACTAACAATGGGTTCTTTGTGTGTAAACCTATCTAAGTTCTGATAACCAGCAGGCACTTCTGTAGATGTTATGTAAACACTCACAGGTAAATGAGCCTATAATTAGGTGCTAGTATAGATAACTAATCCAGCTAACCCTTTAACTCCTGTGAATTCCTCTATACTAAATGGACTGAACTATAAAATCTGTTAAAAGTTTTGGAAAATAATTTGACTACACTTTTGCTGACTTTGGCAGCATTACCTTCCAGTCAAGTAATTTTCAAAATATTCTATGGAATATTTTTTAGTTAAGGGTAGTTGTATTTAACTCTCTTATCCAAAAATCCTATTACTTTCCTTCCTTTCAAAGCTGTCATATTGGAAATGTGCTGAATAGTTTGAAAATAACTTGCCTCAGAGCTTTTACTGCTTCCAATTAATGGATGCACCAGCCTCATCAGCATCCACTGAGAGAATTTTTAGTAAATATTAACCAATCAGAATTCTCAATAGAACTGTTGAAGCCTACCGTCATAGAATTAGCACACCCAAATTTCGTTGAAGTTGGGCCATTTAGATTGCAGGAGTACTAAGTGTTTTAAATGATTTCCAGCTGTTTTTCGGAAAATCTAAGATGGATGCTGAACAAATTGACCAATCAAAATTCTGTATACAATTCTGAAAACTACCAGCCTAGTATCCTTCCAGCCTAGTCTGGTTGAAATTGCCCAAGCAGTTAATGGTGAGCAGCCTTTTTGGAAAATTCAAGAGGGCCACCGAAAAGATTGGCCAATCAAGATTCTGTATATACATGTAAGTTCTGAAGTATAACATGCTATACCGCTTTAGGATCCTCCCAACCGAGTTTGCTTGAAATGAGGAGTAGGCTTGTAATTGGTTTCCGAAAATTTCAGAAAATCCAAGCTGGCCACCGGAAATATTGACGAATCGGAATTCTCGTTAGAAGTTTTGAAGCCTACCAACAGAGAATTAGTCCACTCAAGTTTCGTTGAAGTTGGGCCATTTATATTGGATGAGTAGCGCTTAAAATGATTTCCAGAATTTTTTTGCAAAATCCAAGATGGCCACCAAAAAAATTGACCGATCAAGATTCTGAATAGATATTCGGGAGCCTACCAACATAGGGTCCTTCTAGCCAAATTTGGTTAAAATCGGTCACGGCATAAATGAGGAGATGCAATTTGATGGACGGACAACAGATGGACGACCTCCATGGCATAAGCTCACTTGGCCATTCGGGCCAGGTGAGCTAATGAAAACCCTACATGGAAGCTAAAACACAAAATAATATAAAGATTGTTTTTATGTAGAATACTCTAGAAAAATATGGTACTAAATATATATATATATATATATATATGATTTGAGCAAAGGAGTGTGTCATCAACAGTAATGCCACAAACGTGTCTTATACAAATGCAGAGCTTAAATTTATAGTTGTAAATCCAGTACAGGTTAAATTCCGCTTTTTGTAATAACCGGGTAGCAGCAAATTTCAGCCAAAGTTGAAAAAAGAATTTCAGTTTCTTTTTGTAAATTGGTCAATGTACTATTGAAAATGAACATAGGTTTTTTGCCTAGTGGCATGACGGGAAGAGCAAAAAAAAATAGTGGAAATTTATATTGTATGCGGTAATTCAGGCCTGTTGGAATTGGCATTATGGACAGGGAAAGATCTGAAAACTACATAAGCACGTGAAAACTGGGTTGGTTTGTATTACTTCCTTGCGATTTACCAGAATTTGTATCATGGGTAAAAAAAGTAATAGTGGAAATACGTGTGTTTCACTACACTTGAGATATGTATAAAATAATCACTTGGTTAAAAATTTGCAGATGTGGTGTAATCATACTGTATCAAATTAAATTTGATGGTCTCGAATTTTGTCGACTATTATATTTAGTCGAATTTCAGAAATATTATACGTGATATGGACAAACAACTTTGCGAATAATAAAATTTTATTGAATGCAACGCCATAACCGCCAATGTTTTAATATTTGAGTTGAATATTGTTGCTATTTCTATATTTAAAGCACTCACAATGCGATCTTGTGAAGCCGAAATAACTTGCTAAATATGGCAGAGCACTACATCATTGCCTGGCAACGAGCGCATGTGAATGGCTTGAATGACATGAAGCGCATGCGTCAAGTTTGTCAAAAAAGGTTACGTTTACTATTTATCGTAGCAGAATGCTAATTAAATGCTGTAATATTGTGGAAATTGCATCTTTTGGCAGAAGTTATTTTTGCAATGACAAGCAGTAAAATGTGGAATTACAAATCAAAACCGATGTACATGGAAAGTGACAATAGAGTACAAACAAATCATGTGATGGCCTTGAGCCTGTCAATTTGGAAATTTTGCACGATAAATAAATGGTTGAAAGTGTATTAAGAAATTGATCAGTTTTAATTACTAGCCTTAAAGACCACGTGTCTGCATTCTTATTTCATCAAAAATTTGGCAGAGATTTTGTCAGATGACTAGGAAGTGGCAATCGAATCGAAATCTGTCCTCAAACATGAGCCTGTACTCAAACATGAGTCATATGATTCTATGTTACTTGAGGCACGCAATAAAATCTGATCAACTGAATTCGAGACCGACAAAACTAGAGTACTCTACTATACATTTAGCCTCGCTTTCATTTTTCAAACCAGAAAATCATGTACCTCTCAACTCTTTTATCTTAAAACCTGCCACCATAAGAAGGGAAATGGTTTATCCTGCCAAGAGGGGTTTATGATATACATGTACTTGTATTACAGCATGACTGCCATGTACATGTGTGTGTGCATGCATGTGAACAAATGCAATGGTATTGCCCAAACCATTCTGCACCAGTGGGCTTTGTGCAGAGAAGGTAACAAACCCAGACTCAGCAGTAGAATGCGATTCGTGTAGGAAATGGGTTCCTACCAAATGCTCACAAATCTCTGATGCAGGCTATAAGGCAGTATAAGGTAATGCAAACAACAAACTGTGCCTAGATGTGTCCAAACTGTGACAACATAAACCTATCTAATCATCCATCCTTGGCAGACCTTGAAATTAGAAACCGATTTGAAGCGATTAGTGAATCACCACGCCCGAAATCTGTCAAGAAGGATAAAACAGTAAAAACAAAACAAATCACCATGGTATCAATCAACATAAATAGCATTAGAGGAAAAAAACTTGAAATACAGTCATATCTATCAACATGCGATCCAGACATTGTAGCCTTTAAAGAAACCAAAATAGACAAATCAGTAGAATCAAATGAGTCATTTCCACAGGAATTAGGCTATGAAATATTCGGAAATGATAGAGTAATGGGTGGGGGAGGGACCATTTTGTTATTGAAGCAAAATTTAGAATCATCACAAGTCTACGACTTAGAAAATGGTTCAGAATCAGTATGGGCAAAATTGTCAATAAATGGACCACTACATCTGCATCAGCAGTTGGTATAGGGAACTAGATGCACCATCATATCACATTATCCTACTAAGAAATCAGCTACTCATGATTAAGTCAAAACATAAAGCAAACCACCTTCCAAATATCCACACTCTCGACAACTTTAACTACAGGAAAATTGATTTGAAAATAAAACTCAGCACAGAACTTGGTGCCCCTTTATCAGATTCAGACGGCCAAGCTTTAATTGACATCTTTGATGAATTTAGCATGGAACAGCTAGTATCTTTCCCAACCCGTGAAGTAAACACTCTAGATTTAATCGCAACAACATTACCGGTCAATTAAGTAACCTTCACTCACCAGACAAATTCAGTGACCACGATGCTGTTATGGCCACCCTCGTCTGCAACATCTCTGACAAAAAGAAACCACGTAGACAGTTCTTTCAATATTCTAAAGGAGACTATGGCACTATGCCTAAAAATACATTGGAGTTTGCAAGAACGAAGTACTTCAATGGTCATGAGAATGGCCGGGATATCAAAACCATTGGCAACTAATTACAAATTTTCTAAACGAAACCACCCGAAAAAATGTACCTAGTAAGCTATCTCGCTCCCAGCAATCATTAACCTGGATAAAAAACAATATGAGGGCATTGATTAGGCGCAGGAACAAAACACACACTCAGTTTAAAGACTGGCAGCCTAGGCCTAAAAGATAGTTAGAGAGCTTTGCGAAAGCAAATTAAGAAAGATGTTCTGGATTCCCACAACAACTTTTTCAACAATTTGTTCGATGACATTAAAGCTGACTCAAAACCCTTTTGGAAGTATATTAACAACCAAAAGTCTGACAAACAAGGAATCCTGCCACTCAAAACAAATGGAATTCTCGCAGATACTGACCTCAGCAAAGCCGAAGCACCTAACAGCCAATTTACTAGCGTGTTCACCGAAACACCATACTCAATTCCTAAAACAAGCAAAATCGAAAACATCACCATCAGCCCAAATGGAATTAAGAAATTATTAAATGGTTTGAAAGCATCAAAGGCCATGGGGCCAGACGAAATACATCCGCGAGTACTCAAATAACTGAATTGAAATCGGCAAACATTTGTCCTTTGTATAAAAAAAAGCGGCTGGTCCTTACCAAGTAACTATAGACCGGTTTCCCTCACATGCATTTGCTGTAAGATGCTGAAACACATCATCTGTTCTAGTTTAATTAGCAATTTCGAACAAAATAACATCCTAACTCACACACAACCTTCCGAAAATTTCACAGTTGTGAAACACAATTAATTAATGTCATCAATGATTGGGCTTCATCCATTGGTAAATGGAAACAAGTGAACATTTTTATTCTCGACTTTGAAAAGGCTTTTGATACTGTTCCACATGAACTTTTGAAATCTAAATTGCACAAATATGGTGTGTTAAAAAAACATACTAAATCGGATTGACTCATTCTTAACAGGTCACAAACAGTGCGTAGTAGTCAATGGTGCCAAATCAAACGTTGCTGACATTGTGTCTGGAGCACCTCAAAGAACCGTTCCAGGCCCGTTACTGTTTTTAGTCCAAATAAATGATATAGTCCAGGACATTTCCTCAGAGATCAGGCTATTCGCTGATGATTGCGTATGCTACCAGGAAATTGATGACCCCAAGGACTGTGAGGCACGTTAGGTAACTGAGCTACCACTTGGGGAATGCGCTTCCAACCAGTAAAATGCAACACGATGAGCCTAACCAGAAAAAACAAACCATCAAAGTCAACTTCACATTAAAAGGAACCAGTCTAAGTTTTGTTTCATCAGTAAAGCACTTGGGCGTCAAAATCACCAATGACCTAAGCTGGAACAAACACGTCACTGAGATCTGCAGCAAATCATACAGAACCTTAGGACTACTGCGGAGAAATTTATCATTCTGTTCCCAAGAAATCAGACTTCAAGCATACATGGGACTAATTAGACCACTTCTGGAATACGCAAGTACAGTTTGGGACCCTCATCAGATAACTCTTTAGGACAAACTAGAATATGCAAAAACGTGCAGCTACGTTTATCACTTCAAACTATTGCTACAAACCAGGCAGTATGACAAATATAATGGAAACCCTAAAACTCCCACCATTGTCAGACAGAAGGAAACACAACCGCCTTATTTTGTTCTACAAAGGTCTACAGCAACAAGCAAAGAATACCAGTCATTCCGTACCCAAACCAAACCGGTCAATTCATACCTAGCCTATTGGAGAATCTGTACCCTAAATCTGGACATTCTGTACCTAACTAACTGGATATTCCGTACCATCGCAATGGTTAATCTGTACCATGAAGTTGTATGGCACATATCAATCAATTATGCCTACGGCTGTACGATCCTTTAATACTATGCACGGTGGAAGTGTTCTGAACATAATTGAAAGTCTTCCAATCCAATTATGATGGAAATGGATTAAGTTATTTCTGATATGTATTGTAAGTCGGGTTATTGTTAGATCGCTCAAAATCAATCAACAGCTTGATAGTGTTGGATATTCCATACCAGTACCATATACCTTTATATTGGTAATGATTCGTCTCTAACATTCCGTACCCACCCATTGGATATTTCATTCCGGGTACGGAATAGCCAATAGATGGGAACGGAATAGCCAATAGATGGGAACGGAATAGCCAATGGGTTAGGTACGGATTCTCCAAAATTAAGTCATGGATTAACCAATCTCAAGGTACAGAATGTCCAAAAATAGGGTATGGAATAATGGGTACGGATTGACTACATACCCAAGCAAAAATATCATTAGACAGTCTACAGACGGCTATATCCTTATTCTTACCCCTCACGAAAAGTAGTAACTCGCATTTATTTCTGTTATTTAATTTTACCGCTTTCTTCGTATGGCGAAAAAAGTATCATAGAAGTGTTGCCGTACTTATTAAAACATTGTAGACATTGAAACCATTACAGATAATTTTATTTATAGTTTTAACCAGATGTCATAGTAAACCTATGGGAGGGGTTAGAATCAAGATATAGCCTTTAAATTCAGCTTTATTCCCAGTACGATAAGGGATTGGAGCAAACTATCTCAGGATCTTCTAAGCAGTTCAGAAAACTCTGCAAATCCTACAAATAAATGTACCAAATTAATCAGAGGCAAAAAACATGTTTAGCCTCAATGGCTACTTGACGAACGCGAAGCGAAAACAATGTCCTTTGGATGCGGTATCACGCCAAGACGAGACTGGCCCAGATTCGCGAGACCGTTGGTGAGACCAACCCTGAAATTGAAACTGAGTCTGGTCATGGGGTGGGGTTTGAGGAATCCCTACCCATACAAAACCAGGTACGGTATATACGTAAGTCAAACTGTGCCCACATTTATCAGTTTTTGAAACTCTGTAAAATGCGATGATCTTATTTGCTCCAGCATCAACAATATTTCAATCATATTTATAAAGTTCTATATATTGTGCATTAATATATATCGTGTATTAGCCTACGTATCTTGTAATGTATTGCTAATTTCAATATCATATCTTACCGAGTTTGTGAACAAGTGTTGTGTGCATCTACTTCTTAATTTGTATCAAATATATTTACAAGTTTCGGAACTATTTCTACTCCCAGACATTGAATTCGTAAGTATTATTATTTTTATTTTTATTATTAATTTCTACCTGGATAATCAGTGTTCATCGATACACCCATAACACTTTTTCTTTCGTCACTCTGACACGCTTCCTATTCCTAATATGGCCTATTTAGTATTAATGGTAAATTGATGTAACGCCTAATTTACGTAATTGACATCTAAAATGGTTCCCGTTAGAATTCCACTCAGTAAGATCAAATACCTGTAATCATCCAAAAAGTATAATTATAGACCATGCACTTCTACTCAAGCTGCTACTAAAGCTTAAGTAACTTCCTTTGATGCGTGAGCTATTATTCCTCGTTAATCACTTTGATCATTGTGTAAATATTATGCTAATTACAAAACAATGGATTAATCAGCGCAGCTTGAATCAAACAGTTTATCCAATTTCACACACACCCACACACACCCCCGCTGTAAGCGCAAGCGAATGCGCTAAATCTTCAGCTGAGTCACCACCACCACCACCAACTGTATGAATGAATAATGTGGGAGAAAGAATGAAGGAATGAAGCAGATGAGGCACACATGTCGTAAAACGATTCAGTCGATTACCACCACCCAGACCGCCACCATCACCACCCAAATGACCACCAACACGCAAACCACCACCAACACCACCCAAACCAACAACAAATGTATGAATGAATAATGTGGGCGAAAGAATGAATGAATGAAGCAGATTAGACACGCGTGTCGTAAAACGATTCAGTTGATTACCACCACCAAACCGCCGCCACCACCACCCAAACGACCACCAACACAACCCAAACCACCACCAACACCGAAAACAGTTAACTACAAAAACCAATTAATTTGACAGCTAAATTACTTAATCAGTAATGAGTGCATGATGATCAGTTGGTATTACAAAGCATGGATTCAGAGTTCAGAGAGAAGACCTGGGCATAGCTGATGTCCACTGCACATGTATGAGTTGAAAATATTCTTATGCAACAACTTATTTGTTTGATGTCCCGATATATTTTTTGGGCCGTTTCAGTCCACCCTCTGTCCTCTGTCCTCTGTCCACCCAACCCCAACCACCCACCCTGGTGTGTAGCTCTTTGATGTTTCAGATCACCGATCTTTATAGCGCTAGTATTTTGTCTGTTGCCGGCGAACTTTGTAGGCACATTTAAGATTTTGGAAGTTCATTCTAATTGGATTGTTTCTTCCAATGATGCCTAATTTCATAATAGTCAAACAGCTTAACCGCGCCGGATTGTCAGGAAATATAGCTATAGCGACCCAATAACCAATTTGGCCAGTTTGTGAATGCGGCAGGACAATTTGTAAACGGCGCTGGCCCATATACAGATTTGCTATCGGCGTCCTCGTTTTGTAAACGGTGTATGCCCATTAGGTCAATTGGTCGCACCTGTTTGTAAATGGTGCACTTCCCATATGCCAATATCTAACTTGCACCAATAGGCAATGCAACCATGCATTTATTAATTCTGTGTTACTGGTCAATTTAAGCAATTTTATTTTCACGCACATTTAATAATTAATTAATTAGTTAATTAACACGACTAACCCCAACCCACCCCGACTCCCCCCTACACTACACACATGTCTATTTCCAAGATTAAAATTTTTTAAGCAGAACAGGTACATGTATGTCATTATCTAATGTCTCCTGTGTATTCATGGTTTGTAATGTTATTTCATGCATAAATATTATATGTGAGAGGTCCGTCACCTCATATTTAAATAAGCAAATAAAATTTACTTTACTTGAATTGAATTTAAAAAGCCAACCCCCCGAGATCGCTGACATCTATTCGAAATGTGACGCCCATATATGTGGCTTCCTCTACACTCTTGAGTTGACCCTGGTTGGTCCCTAATGGAGTGCGCATGAAATGCTGGTGTGAATTTGTTCAGTGGGATTTTGTCCAGGTGGGATTATGTTCGGTGGGATTTTGTTCGGGTGGGATTATGCCCGGGTGAGATTATGTCCGGTGGGATTTTGTCTGAGGCACCGTTACTGCATAATGTTGCAACATTCAGTCAAATCTGTGTCAAAATAATTAGCTGTTATATACTACTGGCCGTATCACAGCTTTTGAATCCATGGGTTTTAAATTAATTATCTAACTCACTGAAAGTTGTTGCTGTGACAAACTTACTATATAGCTTCATGTTTGTATATTCTTACAAAAAGCTGTGGCACGGCCACAACTGCACCGTCCCTCACTCAAAAACAATGATTTAACCTTTTCCTCTTGTAATCAGCAAAAACCGGCCTCGATAGCGAGCTTGATGAATGACCATTTGCAGACCAAGGGGAGACTTTTTGAAAATTCTAATCTAGACTGACTGGCCCGATAACCTACATCGTCATTAGTGGTAAATTTTCAAATCTAGACTTCTCTTTGTCTGCAAATAGACATTCAATAAGCAAATATTTTTACTTTCTTGACTAAATTTAGACATTAAAGGGTTAATACTATTTATGATATAGCAACCACTTACCTTATGACCAAACTTCAATCATCTCTTGCCACACCTGAAGCAAGCAGTGTAACACTCATTAACAATATTAAGTAGATATCACTTCTAAGGCAACACTGTGCATGATACACACAGCGCCAATTTTCAGTCCGATAATTTTAAAATCCATTGAATGAAAAACCGTGAAACACAGACAAGTAAAGCAGAGACAACTGCCGTTCACTTAAACAATGATTTAATGCTATTTATGATATTTTTACGTTCGCATATATAGCTTTCCTCCCCTCACCTCCTGTCCCGTCATATGTGCGAAACGACCCAGGGCGAACGGGAATATGGGTGAAACAGCCAGGGCGAACAGGCAAAGGTGCGAAATGACTCGGGGTGTGAATGGGATTCGGGGCAAAACGACCAGGTTTCCTTTACCGGTCTCGCCAATATTCCAACGGTCTCGCGAATCTGGGCTAGTCTCGCGTTGATGAGACGCCTCTTTGGATGTTTCGCCATAACTAATCAAGAATAAGATCAAGACCAGAATCAGAATCATTTATTAGCACAAAATTTCAAACATAGACATATAGCCAAAACAGTACAAAACAATACGAAAACACACAAGACCCATCGGAACGAAAACCGGTAATATGATATGTATTTATCAGACACCCTTAATAATAACCTAACGAATTATGGATTTAAAACGCAGGTTGAGTAACAGATTTCAATCGAATTTCAACATTCGATATATTACATAGGTGTAGTTGAAACTAAAATCTTTAGACTGCAGGTTGTCGGTGTTCCTAGGCCTGCAGTCAGAGACTAAAACATCGGTGCGGTATAAAATGAGCAACCCGAAAAGGCGAAACGGCGGAACGCTCAAATGCGTCCGCGGTCAAGATTAAGATTCAAAATCAAGATTCTAAATTATTCATTTTCATATGACACATAGATTTTATATTTACACAACAGACAGTTCACCAAAGGCTGAGCCTATACAGGGGTGGAGCTAGCTGTAGTAAAAGTCATACATGAGGTGATATGAGAGATCCAGGATGGACATACCCACATAAACCAGACGGTTCAGCATGAGGCTGGTCTTGTACATATGAATAGCGGCCAGGTAATCATCATAAATATTTGATTGGGTGGAGTTAGGATTGGCTCTTAGGTGTCTCAACTTGTTCTCCTAGGATGACCGAACCAGCTTGACATTCACCCGTTCACACAGGTTCTCCATCATCTTGACGGAGACAGCTTTGTTCATCAGATTGTAGAGGTCATCCTTGAAGCTGCTGGTGGCTTGTTTTCAGAGCTCTGTGTGGAGTCTGATGTAGGGCTAGATCCACGGGGACTTATCAAAGCATAGTGTAGCACATAGCGCTCCTTGTCCCAACGGTTCGGTACCAGTTTTTCTGCTGTACAGCCGGTGCCAGAACTACCCTCTCTGTTCTAATACTCTGAAAGCCACTCTTCCTCCACCTTCATCTGATCAGGCACTACTTGGTAGGCGTTGTGTGTCATTGAGATCATGGAGATCTCATTTGTACTCAAGAGTGTGGGTGTTGGCTCATCGCCCAGCCAGAGATTGCTGGCATCCAGATATATGATATGGCTTATCACCTCCTGAGGATCATACTTAGCGATGTATGGTTTGTTTGTCTTGGCACAGCACTTGCTGACCATCAACATGACACCCTGATCCTTTTCTCCATGAACAGATGTATGTCATAATCGGTGAGTTGCTCCAATCCCACCCTGCCTTCTTGAGTATGGTATCCCAGGTAAAACCTGGACGTGTGTAGTAGTGAACCAGGTCTAGCTTGTACTGATGGAGACATGTGGTGTGGAAGCATGTCAGCGAGGAGGAGTGTGTCAGAACGGAGGTAGTGGTTGTGATAGTCTCCCATGGTCTGCCAGCCAAACTGGATCCAGACAGACTGCGCATGGTTCTAGTCGCTGTCAGATATATCCTCTTCGGACAGCCTACTATAGAAGACCTCCTGTTGTGGAAGAGAGGTCTCATTGAAATGGGCATAACCATTCTTTTGTCCATACGGGTACAGCCCCTTGCAGAGCATGAGCTCATATGCGCTGGGCTCATTCTGCTTCGTGAGTGGGAAGGCTGTACTGCTAGTGACAAGCTTGTCATGCGATATTGGAGGAACTGGGCTGTTGGAGCTGAGGATATGTACTTCTCCATGTTATTGGCAACACACTGGATCAGTCCCATTGTTTGGGATATGGCATGTAGGATCAGGTGGGAATCATAGCCACACAGGTTGTGGAACATGATTGGGATGGTGGTTGTCTTCAGGCTCAGCCACAGCTGGTGATTAAAGGCATTGTTTACTGCTCGCCGATAGAGTCCAGTGATCTGGCAGTGATCTCGGACATGGTCTGTGACTCCATCACGAGATAGGGGTCTGTAACACACATGACAGTTGACCACAGTTTCAGGAGTTTGCCAGTCATCCCTGGTCATCTTCATTTATCGGGCATGTATGATGACAGACTTTATCTTCTTCTTATCATGCCCAATGATGTTAATGGCCAGACCATTCTGCTGCTCAGCACACGTTATCTGGGGAGGGGTGTAGGCAAGTTAACGCCTCTAAAGTCGAGACTGTCCAAGTGCTTTGTGTATTTTGATGGACAGCATGTATTAACATTCACTGGAAATCTCATGGATAGGAGAGACCAGGGCATACAGTGGTCATCCCAGTTCTTGATGTTGACCACCACATGCTTTCCCAGGATGGACGATATAGATCCTCATCAGCTTCTCCACACACCCACAGCCTGGGTCTAGGCTTCTTACACTTCCTTCATGGGGGCATGGCTGGGATTCTTGTCCAAGGAGGGCTCTCCGGGGTGGGCTTCCATGTGGAGCCGTAATGGGCCTCTTAGGCTCTCTGCATGAAGCTGTGTTCAGCTTATCACTACTGGGAGCCAGGGCTGGCTGTGCACATGGAGCCGGAATGGGCCTCTTGGGCTCTCTGTGTGGTGCCAGAGTGGGCTTCTGGCCTGAGGCTTGGCTGGGGCTCTCTGGAGCAATAGGAGCTACAGTGACAGTTAGCCTCCTGCGTGGAGTCGGGGTCAGCTTCTAAGCAGGTGCTTGATCAGGCCGCCCACTGTGGGAAGCCAGGATGGTGGGTGGCTTTCTGTGTGGAGTAGAAATGGGCTTCCTGGCCGATGCCCTGAGTGGGTTGGCAGGTGACACTGAGCAAACAGTTGCTAATCCCTCTGCATATATGGTCTGGCTGATGTGTCCTTGCTGTAATATCTTGGTCAATTCCTGGACTGCCTTTTCCATTCGGCAGAATATACTCCGATATCCATAAATCTCTCTAGATGGGATTTTTTGGACAGTGGTGGCTGCAGGCTGTGGTCTGTTCGGTTGTTGGTGCATCAGTGCTGATGGGCGGTCGAGCATCTAGCGACTGTCTCTGGACCCAATGTGGGAAGATGTGGTGCAGTGTCGCTCTTGTCTCCTATTCAGCCTTTCAAGCATGTCAAAAGAGAAAGAGTTTAAGCAAAAATATATAACGACAAAGATAAACAAAATCTAAATAAAAAATTTAAAACTTGATCAGAAAATATATTACGGATTAATATTATTAGCTCATGGATCAACATAGTAAGCATAAACAGCTGAAGCAAATGGGTTGTTATGATTGTGGGGAAAGCACACCCATCTGTAAGAAACAGGCAATGTGATGACATGCTGTGCAATGACTGTATCGAAATATGGTTCCCCTCCAATAAAGAGGTGGCTGGTTCAAGCACGTTAAGCATCACTTGCCATTTGGGTGCACATAGCGTTAAAACAGGATTAAAAACTGTTTAAAAGCTTATAAAAAACTGACTAAAAACTGGGTGTCAATTTGTTTCATGGCAACACTTGGGCCTTGAAGGCTTCAAGAGTCGTGACTGACACTGTCCCATGTGGAGAAATCCATTACCACGTTAGAGATGCTAGGCGTGCTGCCATAAAAGCAAAATTATTATCTAGATCATATACACTTCAATCAAATCAAGCTCGCTTCAGTCAGCATAACACGTTAGATACCTGCCTGATTTGTCGCAATGCTCCTGAGGATAGGATTCATTTTCTAGTAACCTGCAAAGCAACAGTAAAGTGCAGAAAATCCTGCATAAATAACATTCAAATCATACTGCTAAACGAAAATCACCCAGACATCATCAAGAAAAATTATGACGACTCCTTCACTTGTAGCACAGCTAATTTTATATCATGAAAATATGAAGTCAGAGCATGGTCTGCAACTATTTAAAAAAAACTTCACACAAATTGCTAGGATCACTCGTTCTCTCTGCTTAGTAATGCTATGGATCAGCTTGCATGTTCTTCCCCCTATTAACAAAGCTTTTAAATGACTGCAATGTACATGTAAGTGTACGAGCTGTTAATATGAACTGTCTTTTAATTACAAGATTTAACAAACTATTGATGCTAGAACACTATAATAGAAAGATGCTACTGAACTGTTAAGTTTAATCAATGAACTATAATTCATATCAGCTGTACTCAACTAATACCACGCATATGACATGATTCACCCTGTATTCATATATTCGTATATGAATTTCTTCTTATATTCGTATCAGCCTCCTGTTTTAGGAGCACGGACTGCTGTATTATTATTTCCTTTATATCATGTTATCCCCTCATCTGGAAAAGGGGATTCTCAAACTTGACATATGACCGTGTTTTATGCTCTATCAAGTGAGGTGTCTTCACATCTCTGAATGTCATTCGCTCTTTATTTGCTGTTTTAATTTTAAATTTGACTATATTATACTTGATTTCCGACAATGAGCACTAAGGTTCGTGCCTCGCAAAAGGAATGTCAGAAGAAGAAGGGGAATATTTACCCTGACTTCTGGGATGAGCCCACAGTGGTTGGAATTACAGATACAGAACAGAACAGGTGGCAGAGCATTCCACTCCTGGGTGGTGCCAGGAAAGAATGATTCTTTCCTGTACTCGGTCAAGCATGGTAGAATGTGTTAGTTCTTTTCATGCATGTTGCGACTCATGCGTATATGTGGAATAAGGCATCTCTCTTTGCTTATTGCTATCTTATCATTGGCGATTTTGTAAAATAGGGCTAGTCTTGTGTCACTCTTTCTCATTTTGAGGGATCTCCAGTGAAGATGGTCCATCATGGTGTCAACACTTGACGTATATCGATGTCTGTTACTGACATATCTTTCTCCATATCATTGTACCATTTTCAGTTGGTTGATGTCCTTCTGATGATATGGATCCCAGACTGGATTGGCATATTCAACAATTGGTCTTACTAGAGTTTGGTATGCATTTTCCTTTACTGACGATGCGCCAATGTTTAGGTTACGTCTCAGTAATCTTATGGTATGGCTGGCTTTGTTGCAGATGTCATTTATGTGTTCACCACACCGCAGATCAGATGTTATATGGCAACCCAGGTGTTTCATTCATGCTCTGTAGTCATTTTAGTGTGTGGCCATGTAGCATATAGGTATTACATAGGATGTTTGCTTTTCTGCCGATGGTTAGGACACTGCACTTTTCAGAAAGAAATGCCATTTTCCATTTTCTCCCTTATGCCAGTTTGTTGAGGTAGTTTTGCAATGAAATCGTGTCCACGTATGATGGGAGTGTTAGATATGCGATGGTGTCATCTGCGAATAGTCAGACAGTTGACTCGACTCCTTCCGGCATGTTATTAATATAGAAGCCAAATAGACTCAGCCCGAGGACGTATCCCTGGGGCACACCGGATTCTACGCTGATGTAGTTAGATCATTCACCATCCACGACAACTCCTTGGTATCTGTCGGTTAGGAAGTTTGTAATCCATGCATTGACTTTTCCTCATACACCATAGTGATCTAGTTTATGGGCACGTGGGCTGTGACTGACCTTGTCAAATGCCTTGGAGAAATCTATTACCAGTACGTCTTGTAGATATGGGAGTGTCTTGTGGGAAGTCATGACCCCACTGGACGTCTTATATGTGCGAGTAAGTCCCGAGTGAAATTCATGTTTGAATACCAGGTGAGCTAATAGACTATGTCACAATGTATATTTAGATGCACTGGATGACTGGCAGTGGTTACGTCAGCTAGTGCGCAGTTACAGTTTCGAGAAGCGATGCGATCATAATCTATGTTTAGATATATTACCAGCACTACGTAACAATCTATATTTAGATATATTACCAGCACTACGTAACAGTCTATATTTAGATGCATTACCAGTAGGAGCATCTTATTATTTGGATATGTATTATCAGCACTGGATGACTGGCAGTGGTTACGTCAGCTAGTGCGCAGTTACAGTTTCGCAGAAACTGCATCGAGTATGAGTCACAAGGCGTAGCACCTGGTGGCAATAAATCAAAGGATTAGTTATGACAGACGGACTTAGTGAAGTTATGTAAGCAGTCTGTGTTCTCACCGAAGCATGTGGCAACATAAGCTGAATATAACCCAGCTATGATGAATGGTAACTCGTGTGCCAATTAACTCTAGCATTCTACAGGTTTCAGCTAGCAGGCAAGGAACAAGACATGGACTTTGTAGCATCCTGTAGGCAATAGGTGCACAATCGAGAATAGTTATCAAAAACACATCAATCGTATAGACATGTTAATCCACCAGTAATCCTTGTTATCAAACAAGCATCCATCATTCTTGGCAGGTCATTCGTCAGATCTGACAAGTTAAGCCAGCTGGAATTCTAAATAAAGTTAGGGGGATGACAGATCCCATCACTCAAGAACCAGCCAAACCGCAAGTGCTAGGTAAAAGGCACCCTCCCTAGGAGGGAGGGTCGGAGATTTGATTGGTCGAGAGGACGTCATAATCTAAAGATAGCATATGAGCGAATGATGGAGAGGGGAAATCATTGCGTCAGTGTCTATTATTAGGCATTGCAGAATAGAAACTGAGAGTAGTATATAAGGGGGACTTTAACTGTTTATCGAGAGTTCGGTCTGCCTCGCACCTTGTGAAACGCTCATGCTGAATGGCTTTAAGTAAGCAAGAGCTAGCCAAAGTTGAATAGCATAGCAGACCATAGCCGCTGGGAGTAATGCTAGTTCGTTTAGAGAAACATTGCTTGAATTTATTATTGTTGTAAATACGTAAACTGGTGACAGTATAAGTTGCCAAACTTTGTAGGTTTTATTGTACAGTTAAGTTAGAAATAAAACGATCACCTTGAGTGTAATCCAAGGCAAAAGTTTGGTAGCATCTGTTGTTGATTCTGGAGAACACGGAAGACCACCGTGTTGAACCGATCATCCTGAAACGAGAAGTCAGATCAGGCCCGGGCACTATTAGAAATATCGTTAGGTCTCATTACCTACGAGGCGAGCTAGTGTCGCGCTCCATCCTCATCGATAGAACCGGCTGTCGCAGCAGCCAAACATACAAGGTTGTATCGACGAGGGAGGAGCCTAAGAATAAGTGAGTGAAGAGGATCGGGAAATCTTCAGTCTGTTTGTTTTGCTGCACTCATGTTCTTTCGATGTCATCTACGAACTCTACAATTTGGGTGTCACATGATCATTTGCTGCGGAACCCATGCTGTAGAGGATATAATATATTGTGATACAGATGAGTGAAATGAGTCGGTAATTAATTTTCTGCTTTATAGCCATCCTCTTTTTGTGGACAGGTCTGACATTGGCACTTCTCTAATCCAATCTCCAATATCATTTTAGAAAAAATTAATTTCCCATCTCCGATCGCGTCATTTGGCTGGGAATATTCGTAGGCCAAAACATAAAATTGGTCTGCCCTAAGCATTAATGATGATACATAAATATGGTCTGATATGTATTATAATTAACCATGGTGAGCACATACACACGCACGCACCACCACCACCACCCCACAAACCACATCACCCCACACACACCCTCCACACCCCACCGAACATGTTTTACCACAAATAGTACATGTTAATTTCTTCATATGTATTTTTATTGATTGTAAGTTATGTGAATGCTTTTTATTGTTGTCCCCTTTGTGTGTCTCTTGTTTGTAATGTAGTGTGATGTATATTTGTAAGGGGTCCATCACGTTATAGGCATTGCCTTGGATGGACTGCCTGTAGTATATGTTTACATGTACATAAATCGTGAAATAAATAATATTGAACTTGACCTTGAACTTGAATCCTTTTTAGTGCTTTTCTGAATATGATGGTAAATACAGGGGCGATGTCTGTAGCCAGTTCTTTGACTGCATTCAGCTTTATATTGTCATGCCCTGCAGCTTTATTTGGATTAAGTTCCTTCCAGAGTTTTTCTACACCATTTACCGTGATATTTAGGCTTTCGGCTGATGGATAGTTGCCAGGTATGTTGTATTATTGTCTGAATTCAGTGTGGACTTATGTTCGTTTTCTCAGAAAGCTGGGTGAAATTGTTTGTTGAGAATTGTTGCTTGCTCGAATGGGTCTGAATGTAAGATACCCTCATTTCGCAGGAGAGCTACTCCATAACTTTCATTTCATTTATGCTTTATGTAACTCCAAAAGCGTTTCATACCAGAATACTGGTTTTCATTATCATAGAGCGAGACAGTCTCCTCTATGTATGTCCAGTAGGCGCCTTTCAGTTCTCACTGTACTGTTCTCTTGATCTCTTTAAATTGTGGATACTGTATACAAGTATGTAAATAATGAAATAGAAAAGAATCATTGATTTGAAAGCGAATAAGTTATCGTTAAATGTCGATATAATGAACTGTATACTTTTCACAAAATCTTAGACCCTTAAAAAATTTCTCTCCCAAAAATACATGTAAACAATCAAGAAATGCACGTAGCACAATATTTCAAGTTTCCTGGCATCTGTCTGAATAATAATAACTTAAAAATCTATGAGAAAGTGAGTGTATTTTATACTAAAATATAATGTGGAGGATTATCCAAGTATCATCATCATTTTATATATATATATATTTTATTTTTTTCCCCAGAGTTCTGTTGGATGGGTGGAGGAATTCGCAGTAATGGTTTTGCGATAATGGTTGGAATTTTGTGTAAGGATATATCTTTGATCGATTAATATATTGTTAGGATTTATGCACTATCGACAGTATTGAGTATGGACACGGTCAATTGTTTAAGAGGTTTCAGTGTGGGTAATCAGTATAAATGTATAATGTGAATGGCATTGCTAAATTGTGAGAGATTCCTTCATTAAGATTTCTAACTTAATATAATTCTTTGATTATTACTTCCATCCCTGTCACTCATCCTCACCAAGTGTCGATTCTACTGTGTGATAAGAAGACCTAACCTATCTACACCTTTTCTAGCCCATGTATAGTCAATGTGTGGTCTCTAGCTCGACTTTATTTTATTTTATTCTCAACCCACGCGCACGCGCACGCGCACGCGCACGCGCACGCGCACGCGCACACACACACACACACACACACACACACACACTATGTTTTACTTAAACTACCCCGAAAGGTGGTGGCTCTTAAAATGGAGGAATCTGCATGTAAAAGAAGACGATAAATTGGATTCAATATAAAAGAACTGGTGACCAATAAGAACTGATCATCAGAGGAGACGATTGGTCATGGCGCCGGCGTGGTCGTCTGGCAATCATCCCGCGGGGTCCACTCAACTGTCGGACGATCGGGTGGCTGATGGGCAATCGGTGGAAACATATGCAATCTCATTCCCTCCTCGTTGCCTCTATCCACCCAGGAGTATGAATGGGCATCAGCTTAAATCTGGGGAAGTTACCAATAATAGACAGAGATAAAACCCGCCTAGATATGGCATGAATGGGACCTGGAATCGGTGACTCTATAGACGGCAATCAAACCAATGCCTTCAGTAACTGAACATTGTTTTGGCCTTCTAAACTTTTCCTTGACAATAGCTTAAAAATCGGCTTTCTCCATAAATAGTTTAGGAACTCATTTAAAATTTAAATTTTTTTGACTATATAGTTGAAGTGTTCCAGTGTTAAAGTTACCACGTCACATAATAATAATAATAATAATAATTAATAATAATAATAATAATAATAATAATAATAATATCTTGATTGATTGGCCGATGATGCGTCATCGGAAATGCCCATGTTTACCGCTTTGAGCTTTTTACCCCACCCCCACAACTCCACCCAGTGGGCAGAGTCAAATGTCTTTTTGCACTCCACAATCATATGGGTAAATCACATACCAAATTTGGTTGAATTCCGTCAGACAATTTTGGAGCAGTTGCATTGCAATCAATTTCTTGGCATTTTGACCCCCCATCCCCCACCCAAAGGGCTTGGGCCAAATGTAAATGTGCTCATGTACTCCACATTGATATGGATAACTCACATACCAAATTTCATTGAATTCTGTCCAACGGTTTCAGAGGAGATGCGTTACAATGAATTTGTGCAGGTTAAAATTTGAGCTTTTGACCCCTCCCCCCCCCCCCCCCCGCGCCCCAGGGGGCAGAGCCAAATGTAAATGGCCTCTGAAAAGAAATCCACTTATATATTAGGTGACTTTAATATTGATTTGTTAAACCAATAAAGCTTCTACACTCAAGACCTATTAAATTTATTTAAATATCTGGCTTTTACCCATTTATAATGAAACCAACATGATTTACAGAATACTCGGCTACTGTTATTGATAACATCGTCTCAAATAATGCTGTATGTGCCAAGAATCAATCAGGTATCTTTGTTGTAGATATTTCAGACCATTTACCAATATTCTATATAGAAAAAGAAAGAAAAAAAGGATAATCAGTTGTAAAAGAAGTAGTAACTTGTAGGGACTTCAAAAAGGAAAATATAGAAATATTCAAAAACAATATGGCTAACATAAACTGGCACGACTAATTGAATAACAGTCATGTGAAGATGCCTACAACACCTTCCACACTATATGCTCTAATATCTATGAATCTTCCTTTCCACTTAAAATATTAAGAAATTTAACCAAAATCCTACTAAACCCTGGATTCCAAGAGGATTGATAGCTGCCTGTCACAAGAAAAACAAGTTATATCTGAAATTAATGACTCACAGTTCAAGAAATATAGAAACAGGCTAAATCAAATAATTAGGGCAGCAAAAATAAATAATTTTCGTAATAAATTTGATGAACAAAAAGATAATATAAATTAAACATGAAAACTGATTAAATCATTAATAAATAAGAAAAAGCAATACTGAAGCATCACGGTTTATTTATAATAATGCAGTCATTAACGCCAAAAAAAGAAATAGCAGACAAATTTAACGAGCATTTTACTAACATTGGTCCTAATTTGTCACCAAAAATTCAACCAAGCTCGAACATACATGTAAAGGACTTTCTAACAGGTAGCAATCAACACTCTATTTTCTTAAATCCAACAGATACCCACGAAATATACAAAATACTAATGCAAATTGACACAGCTAAAAGTGCTGGAATCGATAATTTCAAATGGAAAACTTTTAGCAGCGTAACAGAAATACTAACACCATTTGACCACATCAGTATTCTCGCACTTACACAGTATTTCCATTAAGACTAAAGGTTGCACGTGTTACACCCATATACAAAGCTAACGATGCATCTGACTTTACTAATTATCAGCCAGTCTCGGTACTTCCACTTTTCTCAAAGCTCCTAGAAAAGCTGTGTTTTAGTAGAATTACTAAATATCTAAACAAAAACTCAATCATGTATCCTTCTCAATATGGGTTCAGAGAAAAAGACTCTACTTTGCTTGCCATTGTGGATATGATTGAAAAATTATCAATCTCCCTTGGGAATAATGAACATATGCTAGGTGTATTATTGGATCTTTCCAAAGCCTTCGATACAATTGATCATACAATTTTACTGCTTGCATGCTATGGAATAAGAGGTACTGCATTGAGCTGGATACAGAGTTACCTGTCAAACAGGGAACAGTGTGTACAATTCATTGGGGTTATCTCTGAATACAAAAATATAGTTTGTGGTGTTCCCCAAGGTTCAGTTCCTGGGCCCCTGCTGTTTCTTCTATATATGAATGGCATACCCAAAGTCTGCAAACATTTCTCACTAGTACTTTTTGCAGACGATACAAATGCTTTCTGCAGCCACAAGGATATAGAAATTCTATACAAAAATGTCAATAATGAAATGGCAAAATTAATAGACTGGTTTAAAGTAAACAAATTGTCCTTAAATGTATCAGAAACTAATTCTATACTATTCACAAAATCTAAGAAACTAAAATAAATAGCTCTCCGAAACCTCTATATCGACAACCAGATAATTCAAGAAGCACAATATACTGAGTTTTTAGGAGTCTACCTGGACAAAAATATCATGGCATGCAATTCTCATACTGGCACCCAGTCACCAGAACAAATTTTAATAATAATAACTATAATAATAATAATAATAATAATAATAATAATAATAATAATAATAATAATAATAATATTATTATTATTATTATTATTATTATTATTATTATTATTGTTATTATTATTATTATTATTATTATTATTATTATTATTATTATCTGTCATAATGGTAACCACCAAACTAAAAAAAAAAAAAATCTAATACTTTGTCAGTGATAATAAGAATATGTATTATTGAATTATTAACTTAAGCAAGATAAGCACACATCCCTTTGTCATGTCTGTCCCGGTAAATATGTTGTAAATTGTCATACATCTATTAACTGTCGGACTGCTGAAAGCCACGGGACAATAATTTCAAATTGGCTGAATATTTTGGAAACAATTTGACTGAAAGTTGTTGGTGTCTTAGTCACCAACAACTTTCGGTCAAATTGTTTCAGAGGTACTCAGCATACCCTGAGTTAAACCCCATGGAAAATGTAGACTTCAGAAACTTGGCTGCGAGACAGTTAACTATGGGTATACATAGGACTATAACATGTTAATTTTATGTATTCAGTATTCTTATGGCCTATATGTTATATGTAGGGGTCCACCGCCACATAGGCTCTGCCTTTGGTGGACTACCTGTTGTGAATCTGTAAATGTATATTCTATATCAAAAATAAATAATCTTGAACTTGAACTTGAACTCTTGCACTCTACAATCATATGGGTAACTCACATATCAAAAATTTTTTAGTTCCGTCTAACGGTTTCAGAGGAGTTGCATTGCAAGAGCTTTGACCTTTTGACCCCTGCCCCGCCCCTTGGGGATGGAGCCAAATGTAAATATCATCATCATCATCTCATTATCATCATCATCATCATCATCATAGTAGTAATGGGGGTATCTGGTCGCTATTGTTCTTTTCGTTGGAATCTGTTTTTAACCAATCAAAATGCTCCATTTATAGTCGCTATTGTTTGGAGAACAATGACGACCAGCGGCACACGTTTTCTAGATAACAATGGCGACTATAATCACACGTTTTTGAGAATCTGCAGCACTGTGGAATGTTCTATTTTTTTTAATTAGTTAACCCTTAAAAGTTTAAAAGTTGTGTATTTTACGTTTTAACGTAGTGGCGGCGCTCCCCCCTTCGTGGTTATCTACCGTTGTAAAAATAATAAGAGAGTAATGTAAAAATAATAGAGTTTAAGAGGTGGTCTGATAATGGAGGTCGTAGGAGGATGATGACGATGAGGAGGAGTTTGAGGATGAATGCAATGCCGGCCGGCCTTCGCCCGGTGCTGTTCTCTGCGCGTATTTAAGCAGAGCACTTAGCAACAGCTACCAGACAGATTAGTAACAAAATAGAGTTTAAGAGGTGGTCTGATAATGGAGGTCGTAGGAGTATGAGGTTGAGAATGTATGAGGAATTAAGGTATTGATGTTTGAAAATAATTTGACTGTTTCGTCGCTAACGTCATTAGTAAACTGTAGAATATTTAGAGACTGTCTGTAAGCTGTTACTGTCTTAGCAACAGCTACCAGACAGATTAGCAACAAAATATTAAAAATAATCTTGTATTAATGGAGTGTTCAGTTGGAATGGTTAGCAAGACTTGGTGGTGATGGATTGTATCCTGGGTTAAAAAGGTTAACCCTTTCACCGAAGAATTCCCCATATCTCATTTTCATCGATACCATACTGGAAAACTGTTGAATATTTTGAAATTAATTTGACGTCGCTAACGTTATTAGTAAACTATTTTTGTTGAATATTTTGATTGACTTTTAACCGTCATTATGCACAAATTGTTTTTAAATACTTAATATTTCATTTGCAATAATGTTTCAGAGGTGGTCTGGTAAGTGAGGACATAGGATGAGGAGGAGGGAGCATGAGGTTGAGGAGGGGTGAGGAATTAGGCCAATGCTCGATATTGATGTATATTTTGAAAATAATTTGACTGTTTCGTCGCTTACGTTAATTTATTAGTAAACTATTTTTGCTGAATATTTTGAAAACGTTTTGACTTTTAACTGTCATTACGCATAAATTGTTTTTAAATGCTTAATATTGCAATAATGTCAGTCGTTTTAGATGTTGCACAATGGTTAAAATGTAGTCATTATGTCTCTGAGTGCACCGTGCGTTTATAGAATGGTATGTCGAGCGTGCGAGTGATAAAAAGATTATTTGTTGTGTATGATTTAACCATTACTGTCGCAATAGCCACTCAAGTCTCGTACTACGTGATTTCTAGAAATATTCAAAATTACTATTGAATTATCACCTACTCGCTAGGAGATTTTACTTTGTAGTTGCGAATGCGTACAGCTTTGTGCTCTGGATATAATATCGTATCGTTTCCTAGTTCTTAGCCGAGTGGACATATGTACTAATTCCCGTGGGTAATTATTAGAATATCATGTTTTGGTGCTCGAGTGCTTTATGCATATTTATGGTGTGTTCGCGCATTACTCATATTACCATTAAACATGTCCGCTTCATTCGCTTTAAGGTCATGCAATGTTAGATTTTGTCAATGCCTGTTTCCTCGCGAACTAATAATGTTGTTGGTATGTACCACGACGAAAGGCTTCGCCCATGGTGGAATATGTGGTTGAATGCATCTGTATCGATGGAAATCTGTTACTGATCCATCATCCACAAGGGTATCATACTTTTTTTCGTATACGTACCCACACACACACACACACACCTGATGCACCAACACATGCACGTACTGCGCATACCCTCACGCGTGTTACGATACACGCGTGACGACGCACGCGTGGTTCTACACGGATGCCCCTTGTCACCCGTGCTCCCTGTCCCCTAAGCGTGTACGTCGTGCGTGCGTGCATCTTTTTTATGCACCCGTTTGTGTGTGCGTGTATGTAACATAATTTTGGTTTTTGGTGGCCCCTTAAAAAAGAGGCCTATTTTTTATTTTTTTATTTTGCTAACGTAAATATTTTTTATCTCAATTAATGCAAACGATAACTTCTGGGTTTTTTGCACCACATACACATACAACAATCATTACGAAGTTGGTACTTCGCATGCATCCATTTGTTGTAATTGCGTTCGTCCGGATCCGCTAGATATTCTCTCCAGCGGTTACGGATTTCACGCAATGACATTGCAAATGGTTGTCGTACTGGAACCTCTTTAAATTGGTTCCATTCGATGCAACCGCAATTAATAGGCGTAGAACCTATCGTTCTTCATCGATCGCATAATTGAGATTCCATTTTACGTATTTTGGCAAATTCAAAAAGCTGTATGCCTTACTAATCACGCGCATTTCGCTTTTATAGCTATAATTGTCACTAAAACTATCTTTCCAATCTGAACACACCCTTATTTCGGTCATGTGTTTTTTCTCCACCGCTTAACATCATCGGTTTACAAAACATTACTATCGCACCATGTTTGAATGACATTCCAGTTATAGAAAACTGGAATTGATATGCAGGGTTCAATTACAGAGTACGTCATATGGTTTCCTCTGTATTCAAATATGTCAGCATTTTGTCATTGTCACGATGTGAATACGATTAATTATGGATCTTTGGATCATTGTGGTATGCCTCGCGTGCCTAGTGTACCATTAAATATTTTTTGGTCAAAATAACGATAATTGGGGATGGGTGAGGGGTGAGAAGGGAACACGAAGAAATAATAACATATTTTTACAAAATAAATGTATTTTTTATTGACACGTGCATTTGTATGATAAATATTAGCGATTTATTCACGATAATTAAAAGGAAAACATAGTACATAAATCATTTTTTCTTCATAATCCTGTTTGTCAGACGTTTCATTGTGGTATGTAAGGTAAGAATAATAGAGTTTAAGAGGTGTTCTGATAATATGAGGAAGGACTTTAAGAGGTGGTCTGATAAGGGAGGTCGTATGGTGAGGAGTAGGAGGTAGATGAGTCTAACACTCTTGCTCAGTAGAAGTTGGTTTTGAGGGTCTAGCGTACTTGTCTACAAGGCAATGCTCTATGTACGAATATTTTGTAAATAATTTGACTGTCTGTGTCAGTTGAGGCAGAATGATATAGCATTCATCCTCAGTTGATATTGCTGGATGATTATGAGGGCGATGCTAGCGTACTTGTTTACAAGGTATGCACGATGTACGTATATTTTGATAATTTGTTGCTGAATATTTTGATAATTTGAGTGGTAGCTGAATATTTTGATAATTGGTTGCTGAATATTATGATAATCAGTTGCTGGATATTTTGATTGGTTGCTGAATAAATTGATTGGTTGCTGAATATTTTGAAAACGATTTGACTGTGTAATTTTAATTTCTTATTAGACGATGATAGGTAAGAGAGAGGTGGTCTGATAATGAAGGTCGAAGGAGGAGGGAGGAATGCTATCTCGGCCACCCTCTGCTCGGCATTGTTCTCCACGCATGAGCGTGCCTTTATTCGGCTGGTGGTCCTTTAAGAAAATGCAGGTGGTCGCTCGTAGAGGTGTCGCGAGGGATGAGGAGGATGGCTGACATATATGCTAGCGTATTTGCCGAGACAACGTCTTACGCGATATCTCTGTACGAATATTTTGAAAATAATTGATTGTTAGCCGCTGGTGGTTTAGTCACCATTAGTCACCCCTCCTTGGTTTAAGTCATTAAAAACAATGGCAGTCATTTAATTATTAAATTTTCAAAATTGTTATGGAAATGGTCATCGTTGATGATCGATGTTGTACCATATTATATAGATAGTTTTATCTACCATATTTATGTCTTTAAAGCGTCAATCATTTAATATTTTTAATTGTTTTAAATATGAACAAACTCCCAGTCATTTAATTTTTTTAAATCAGAGCGTTGCATTACACGGGTTATAGTGATCTACGTTGTGTATATATATATATATATATATATATATATATATATATATATATATATATATATATATATATATATATATATATATATATATATATATATATATATATATATATATATATATATATATATATATATATATAATTTTATCTTGCATATTTAAGGCGATTCTTTAAAGCGGAAGTCATTTAATTATTAAAATTTCAAAAATATGAGCAAAATGTGTTCCCCAGTCATTGTACACAGTAAGTTTTCCTATGCTATTATATAGATAGTGTTATCTATCGTATTTATGTCTTTAAAATGGCAGTCATTTAATTATACATTTTTCAAAAATATGAACAAAATGCGTTCCTAGTCAATGGCAATGCATTAATCGTCCACGAACAATAGCGTACAGATGCCCATTTAGAACAGTAGCATCCATCGACCACTTTTGACGGATCAGAATGTGTGTTTGCTTATGCATGTGTGAAGCGGGTTGTTGTGTGTAAAAACTTTATTACATTATTTTATTTTTTGAACAGGTAAAGAGTTCTCTTTCAAATGATTTGTGGGCCCTGAAAAGGGCTGTGTTTTGAGATAGGTCTCAGTCTTTGCAGATCCACACAGGCGCGGTTGTCAGTTTGGTAACAAACTGCGTCAAGTTTGCTTTTTGTATATCAGTTGGAGTATCACCGATTACAGGACACCCATGCGGATCCTGTTTGATTGGTAATAGACAATAGCACTCCTTGCAGGTGTACATCATCTCTTTAGGTTCTGTTTTCTTGATCATACGCCTACAGACCTTCTCGTGTTTCGACCGTCTGCATATGGTGTCGCGGATGTCGATGGAACACCAACGACATCGCACATACCCAGTGTCTGATCCATCAAAGTTTGTACTGCTGGCAATTTTAGCCAAATGTACATTAACATTTACATTTATACCACATCGCTCTACTACAAAAAAATATAAGGAATATCACGTGAGATGAAATCTGACTGCCTAAGGCTACCTAACTACTCTGCAGTTAGACATCCAACCACTTTGCGATGTTTAAACTGGAATGAGAAAATGGATTGAATTTGTACCGTTTATAGGAATATATGTACTGCGCCCGCAAATCCGCAAATCCGCAACACGTGGCCCGCATGCGGCCGCACATGTACGCATGCATTTTGGCGTGTATGCGTGTTCAGGCATGTGCATATACTTGTTGCCATCCACACCAGGAGCCCGCAAATCCGCAACACGTGCCCGCATGCGGCCGCACACATATGCATGCATTTTGGCGTGTATGCGTGTTCAGGCATGTGCATATACTTGTCGCCATCCGCAACAAGTTAACAAGTCAACATCCATAACATGAGCCCGCAAATCCGCAACACGCGCCCGCATGCGGCCGCACATGTACGCATGCATTTTGGCGTGTATGCGTGTCAGGCATGTGCATATACTTGTTGCCATCCACAACACGCGCCCGCAAATCCACAACACATTTTAGCCAAAGGTACATTAACATCTACATTTATACTACATCGCTCTACTACAAAGAATGTAAGGAATATCAAGTGAGATGACTAGTGTCCTATCAAAAACTGTCGCGTACTGGCCTCCATATAATGACACATACATGCAGTCGAAAATCTTGGATGTGTTCACGGGCTAGACACGATGGGTCAGTTTGTTAAATGGTTTATGCGCATAAAAATCTGTGTGTGTTAAAAAAGTATCCAGGGAAATAGGTTTTCTCTGACCACCTCGTTATTGTGCATAAAGCATCTATGATTCGCTTTTAATCCTTCAATTTGTATGCAAACGCGTTAACCTTCATCTAAAACCCTCAAACATGAAACTAAGCGGCTTCCTACCAGTCATTTAATTTTTTTAAAAGAGAGCAAAGTACATCTCTATGCAGGTAATATATAGCTAAGCCAAGCGATGTTGTATGCATAATATTATATAGATAATAATCATGCATCTCGTATTTAAGCAGTGGTCTTTAAAGCGTCAGGCATTTAATTATTAAATTTTAAAAATTGTTATAAAAATGGTGGGAACAATGTCCACCGTCGTCATCGTTGACGAATAATGACGAGCACCCTTGTATCGTTTAACGTATTAGGTGGTCGATGCGGTCCCTCGTGGTTGTAGTAAAAAAGTTTTTTGAAACTAAGCGGAATTGTGGCTTACTATGTCAAATTGTCGCATTGAAAAGCACTTTTTTAAGAGTTTGTGCGCACGAAGGCGCTAGTGCGAATTGTAGCTTCCTATGTCAAATTAGTATCAAAACTATTTGCTTAAACTCAGAAAATAACATCCCTGGAATGAGTGTAGGGGTGGTCGCATAACTGAGGTCGAACGAGTGAGGAGGAGGAGGGATGAGGTATGCTAGTGCGGTGCTGCCTGGCACGAGGGATGAGGTATACTAGCATACTTGTTTACAAGGCCTGCAATGTGTGTTGTATGAATATTTTGAAGATAATTTGACTGCGGTGTTAGCAACAACTTACTATCAAATCATTTCCATGATATTTAGTGAATATTTTGAAAATAATTTGACTGTCTCCATCAACTTTTGCTCAAATCGTTTCCAAAATATTTTGCTAGGAAGTAGATCCCTGGAATGTCTGAAACACCTCGCCAGTCAGCCAGTTAAAGGTAATAAAACTAAATTACCATGTCCGGGTACACACAGTATGAATGCATTATGAGTACCTAGTCAATGAGACCCCGACAACAAAAATAATATAGTTGGCTAACCATTGTCTGGACATTGCGGCCGCAACCACCTACTACCAATACCGACCATCATCACCATCACCACCACCATCACCATCACCATCACCATCCCTCTATCACCACCAGCACCACTACCCACTAAGCACCAACGCCCACCACCAAGCATTAACCCACCCCATTATCAACCACAACACCTATTTTCATCAACCGCCAACCCCACCACCACCACCACTAAGTACAACAGCACTCCGATTTGTATATCGAGGGATGTGGGGGGACTTGGCTGGGCAGCTACAATCATCAAACCAACACGCGCATAAAGAACCAATGTTTTATTTGTATCCATAATTTTACATTGAGGTAAATATTACATATGATAAAACGTATAGTTGCTGTAGCATAAACAAATAGTCAATGTTCTCGAGATCCATTTTATCGATGACTGATTCCTTATGGATCAGATCCATCACCGTCAGAATCATAATCATTATCCTCAGCATCTAGATGGTTCCTTATGTACTTCTTGATCAGAAACTCTCTTTTTCGAAAAGCTGAGAAGACTGCTTCATCGTATGCGTACCCCTCGTCGATAAAATCCTTGATTTCCTGACGAATTATTTCAATGAGCGTAGAGTTCTGTAATCTTCTCGACTGGAGCATTATGTCTATACACTTTGTAACTAAAGCATCAGCATATACGGAAATAGGCACATTGCCTACACCATTTGGGTCTGTGTCCAGTTCACCATCCTCATCTTCTAAACCTGATTGTTCAGCGTCTAAGACCTGCTTAATATTTTGGAATATGGTAAATAGTTCCTCATTGCCTATGGCATCTTTTTCATCTTCACCTTCATCTTCACTCTCAGTCTCCGCTGAGTCATTACCAGCTTCACTCTCCAACTCTGCTGGCTCGTCATCGTCACTATTCATCTCTGTCATTTCTTCATCTTCACTGTCTAGATTTTTGCTATCTTCATCATTATGGAATCGGATCTTATGCCGCTTCAGGTCATTTGACCTATTAAAAGTTGAAGCACATTCAAAACATTTATGTCTCGGCATATTGATTATAGGATAAATCTAGCAAGTATTCAAGTTACAAGGTTCTTCAAAGAAATCTGACTGCCTAACTACTCTGCAGTTACACGTCCAACCACTTTGCGATGTTTAAACTGGAATGAGAAAAGGGATTGAATTTGTACCATTTATAGGATTATATGTACTGCGGCCGCAAATCCGCAATATGCGCCTGCAAATCCGCAACTTGTGCCCGCAATCCGCATCATGCACCCGCAATCCGCAACATACACCCGCACGTGTATGCATGCATTTTGGCGTGTATGCATGTTCAGGCATGTACATACACTTGGTGCCATCTGCAAAACGCACCCGCCAATCTGCATCATGCGCCCGCAAATACGCAAATCCGCAAATGCGGTCCGCATGCGGCCGCACATGTATGCATGCATTTTGGCATGTATGCATGTTCAGGCATGTACATACACTTGGTGCCATCCGGAACACGCACCCGCCAATCCGCATCATGCGCCCGCAAATCCGCAAATGTGGCCCGCATGCGGCCGCACATGTACGCATGCATTTTGGCGTGTATGCATGTTCAGGCATGTACATACACTTGGTGCCATCTGCAACATGCACCCGCTAATCTGCATCATGCGCCCGCAAATCCGCAACATACGCCTGCAAATCCGCATCATGTGCCCGCAATCCGCAACATACGCGCACAAATCCGCATCATGCACCCGCAATCCGCAACATACACCCGCAAATCCTCAACATGCAACCGCTATCCGCAATCCACAACAAGAGGTCGCAATCCGCAACATACGGTGGTGGTGGTGGTGCCTAGTGGTTGGTGGTGGATGTCGGTACTGGAATTGGTGGTGCTAGTGGCAGTGGTGTTGAAGGCGGTGGTGTTGATGCTCGTCGTGATGGTGGTGGGTGTTGGTGATGATGATGGGGGTGGAGGATATAGGTGGGTGATGGGTGGTGTTTGCTGTCGCAATGTCTAGACAAATGGATAGCCAGAAGAGCCAGTCATTCTGATGATAACTTTTCAAAAATAGTCTTCCGGCGCATGCATGTGCACAAGGGCGCACACTGGTGCATGCACGCACGCACAAGGGTACAACGTATAACTAGCAGTATCGCGTATTAGCACATGTGCATATGAGCGAGACCTTTATTAAATCCTCATTGACATACCCTCTCCAACCTATATGACATTTTTTCAAACACAGCGCTCTCACACATTCCGACCACAATGTTTAGACAAATGGATGGCTGTCAGAGTCAGTCATTCCGATGATAAATTTACAAAAATAGCCTTCTCTAAGGATGCAAGTATGATTATGAAGAAATTCGCTATGGGTTGGCGGCTGGGTGTTGGTGGTGGTGTTAATGCATGGTGTTGGGTGTAGGTCGTAGTGGTGGAGCTGGTGGTGTTGTTGGTGGTGTGTGTTGGTGATGATGATGGAGGTTGGTGGGGGGGGGGGGGGGGGGTTGCCGGCGCAATTACTAGACAAATGGATAGCCTGCAGTGCCAGTCATTCCGATGATTAATTTTCAAAAATAGTCTTCTCTTGTACTATGATGAAGAAAATGGACATTTTCTTGAAGAAATTCTAGGGTTAAAAGGGTTAATAGCGTCCATGTAATGACGTAACACGAGGTGGTCACTTAGGGCAGGACTGAAATATATAGTAAAAAACATGGTTATAACGTATCACTGCTCTGTAGCCACAAGGATATATTTATATTTGTAGTAAACGGCCATCTATGATTATGCTACTACGCTCAAAATGTTGCTCTTGATTGTCGTATCTCTAAGCGTCGGTAAACAGCAATAGCCGGTGAGTGGGTGCAGGCATTATTATCGATTTCTTACAAACTCTCGGCGAGGACATTGTAATATCCCGTGCTTAGAACGAGACGGGTGGTGTTTTAACATTCTTTCATTATTAACACATGCCGTGTTTGTAACTCGATTAAGGACCGATCCCACGGCTATTGCAACAGTAATGGTTAAATCATACACAACAAATAATCTCAGAGACATAATGACTACATTTTAACCATTGTGCAACATCTAAAACGACTGACATTATTGCAATATTAAGCATTTAAAAACAATTTGTGCGTAATGACGGTTAAAAGGCAAAACGTTTTCAAAATATTCAGCAAAAATAGTTTACTAATAAATTAACGTAAGCGACGAAACAGTCAAATTATTTTCAAAATATACATCAATATCGAGCATTGGCCTAATTCCTCACCCCTCCTCAACCTCATGCTCCCTCCTCCTCATCCTATGTCCTCACTTACCAGACCACCTCTGAAACATTATTGCAAATGAAATATTAAGTATTTAAAAACAATTTGTGCATAATGACGGTTAAAAGTCAATCAAAATATTCAACAAAAATAGTTTACTAATAACGTTAGCGACGTCAAATTAATTTCAAAATATTCAACAGTTTTCCAGTATGGTATCGATGAAAATGAGATATGGGGAATTCTTCGGTGAAAGGGTTAACTTTTTTAACCCAGGATACAATCCATCACCACCAAGTCTTGCTAACCATTCCAACTGAACACTCCATTAATACAAGATTATTTTTAATATTTTGTTGCTAATCTGTCTGGTAGCTGTTGCTAAGACAGTAACAGCTTACAGACAGTCTCTAAATATTCTACAGTTTACTAATGACGTTAGCGACGAAACAGTCAAATTATTTTCAAACATCAATACCGTAATTCCTCATACATCCTCAACATCATACTCCTACGACCTCCATTATCAGACCACCTCTTAAACTCTACTTTGTTACTAATCTGTCTGGTAGCTGTTGCTAAGCGCTCTGCTTAAATACGCGCAGAGAACAGCACCGGGCGAAGGCCGGCCGGCATTGCATTCATCCTCAAACTCCTCCTCATCATCATCATCCTCCTACGACCTCCATTATCAGACCACCTCTTAAACTCTATTATTTTTACATTACTCTCTTATTATTTTTACAACGGTAGATAACCACGGAGGGGGGGGGGAGCACCGCCACTACCTTAAAACGTAAAATACACAACTTTTAAACTTTTAAGGGTTAACTAATTCAAAATAATAGAACATTCCACAGTGCTGCAGATTCTCAAAAACGTGTGATTATAGTCGCCATTGTTATCTAGAAAACGTGTGCCGCTGGTCGTCATTGTTCTCCAAACAATAGTGACTATAAATGGACTGTTTTGATTGGTTAAAAACACATTCCAACGAAACGGACGTATGAGGCCTGTGTGGCCTTTTGTCGGTCAAAATACTTGTTTTTATAACTATTAGTCACTGTTTCCGGTGTAGGAACTTTCTGGTGACTTAATTGGCATGTACATCATATATACATATGTACATATATACATATTATACATATATAAACATTTACGCTAGTTATAGACAGTACAAGGCACATGAAAAGCAAACACGACCACCTGTGCTAAAGTCATAGGAACAAAATAGGCTATACATTTTACTAGATACTGACAGGACAATCCCTGCCAGTATCGTATAATTGGCTGTTCATGTGTGGATTTAAACACAGGATCCGAAGGAGCATTTTCCAACAGATTTGCCTAGATGTGATTACACTGGCACCAAGTATGCTCAGCTACAATAATTAATAACGCAGTGAACTCCTATATATGACAGGGAACTCAGATTTATAAATTCGACCGGCTGATCCACTTGTTATACTGTGACATAATGACAAGCTAACAGGGCAACCCTGCGGCTTTGTGCGAGATCAGCTATTGTTCCAGAAAACCTATCTGAATCCTATAGGAACTTAATGACAAGATCCATTTCCTTATTTAGGGCTAAAAATCAGGCCAGCTACAGTTGAACTGGTATACTTGGTCAAGACGGTGGACATGGTTTTCTTAAACAAATGGCAAATTCTGTATACACATTTGCACTTTTACTATACATTTACACAGTGCCTGGGAGCTACATGCCCACTTGTGCTTAATAACTAATACAAAATAAACTATACATGCTACTGAGTACTGATAGGCTTCCTGATACTGGTGAGGATTATTATGCCGAGTATAATAGATCCAGTGGGGCCATCTCCACTAGATTTGCATAGTGGCCAGCAGGATGCAAAGACAGTGATAGCCTGATCATACACAATAGTAAAAACCAACAAGGGATTCCCTGCCAATTTGGATTATGGATAAGAAGAACACGATCCTACGGAGTAGCTAACTGGCAGGGCATTCCCTGCCAGTTTCGTGAACATGACTGTACTCCTGAGAGACTACATACTGGATCCAAATGAGCTTTATCCAGCAGACTTTCCTAGCTGCTAACATACAGTTTCAGAGACTTCAGATATGCTCATCTGCAAGTGTTATATCAAGACGGTGACTCATGTTAATAACAGTGAACTCGAAGGCTAAAACAGTGTTGGCTACAAATTGGTGTGGTATACTTGATCAGGAGGGTGGATTTAGTTGTGAACAAATGTCAGGTAAATTTTCAGAATGTGTGAAGAGTTGGTGTTGTGGTGTGATAATGGGCTGGCGGGCTGGCGGGGTTATGGCTGCCAGTTACCATAGATCAGATATGTCTCTGAAACACGGTAATGAATCTGATGGGGCTATCCCCACCAGGTTTCTCATGATCAGCTGAATGTATAAATACAATGGGATTTGGTTTCATATGCTAGTATGCCTCTGGAAGACGGTAATGAATCAGATGGGGGCCATCCTCACCAGATTTCTCGTGATCAGTGTGAATCCCTGTCGACTGCCGAAGTATCTTATGTGCGCTGGTAGTCCACAAAAACTTGAGCTTGTCAAGACGATTTTTTAAGCTGTTTAAGGACGGTGCTTGAACTACATCTTCCGTAAGTGCATTCAAATAATTTACCACTCCGTTACTGAAGAAGTGAAGACGAAGGGATGAGTTACAGTGGCGCTTTATTAATTTGAGACTGTGCCAACGTGTTGCTTGAGAGGTATTCAATTCAAGGCCTGGAGGAGGGGTTTTATATTTACCATGTAGATATTTATACGTTTCGATCATATCACCACAGCGTCTCCGACATGATAATGAAGGTAGCTTGAGAATGTGCAGCCTTTCTGTGTAGGATAAATTGCTCATGTTAGGTAGCATTTAGTGGCTCGCCGGTGGACCTTTTCAATTTGGTTGCAGCTATTGACGTAACGAGGACACCAAACAGAATTTGCATACTCTAGCAGGGGTCGTGCCCTAGATTTATACAGTATATATCAAGGAATCACCACTTGAGAAAGATTTAGGTGTTCACATAGACACAGAGCTGAAATTTCATGAACAAGTATTAGAGGCAGTAAACAAGGCAAATCAGATGGTAGGATTAATTCGATGAACTTTCCATTACCTTGTTAATGAAATATTCTGTCTATTGTATAAATCTAGGGTACGACCCCTGCTAGAGTATGCAAATTCTGTTTGGTGTCCTCGTTACGTCAATAGCTGCAATATATATATATATATATATATATATATATATATATATATATATATATATATATATATATATATATATATATATATATATATATATACACCTGTGCAAAAGTTAAGCACCACCCTATTTTTACGCACATGCGAGGGTATATTCATGTGGTATGAAGAAAGCAATAGCATAAACATTTATATACCCATCCATCTTAGTGCAAGAGGTAATAATGCAACTAGAGGAATGCTGATTATGATGGTGGGGAAACACTGTATGTTTTTGTTTGAACTTGAAAACGAGGCCTGAATATGGTTACGTTGACACAACTGACAACTATTGCCCTACAGTTGACACACCTGGCTAGATTGTCATTAATGGTGTCTGAAAACGAAGTTTAACATCTGTGCACGAGTTTGAGACTGTCATTATTAATACCGGGTATATCCACCTTGTGCCTGGATGACGGCCTGGACACGACGTCTCATGCTGGTCACCAACCGACTGATACGCCATTGTGGTATTCGTTGCCATTCAAGATGGAGTGCGTCTGTTAATTCCTGTAGGTTCTGCACAGGAGGATCCCTCCTTCTCACCATGTTTCCCAGAATGTCCCAGATATGCTCAATAGGGTTCATGTCAGGGCTCCTTGCTGGCCATGGTAGGGTTTCGATGGCATTCTGGCGGAGGTATTCATGCACAGCTCTAGCACGATGTGGTCGGGCGTTGTCATCCATGAATATAGGGTGGGTTCCAGGTGCATGATTTACAAAATGAGGGACCACAACTCTATCCAGTATGGAATCTTGATATCTTTGTCCATTTAGTGTTCCAGGTACAGTCAACAGATCCAGCTTACAATCAAATGAGATGCACCCCCATATCATAACGGAACCTCCACCAAATGGAACTTCTTCCATGATGTTACGTTGGTCGTACGCCGTGCGTCTGGACCTCCATACACGAGTTCGACCATCTGTGGCATGAAGCAGGAACCGACTTTCATCGGACCAGTGTACCCGTCTCCAGGATCTCATGTTCCAGTGTCTTCTTTCGTTGCACCACCTCAGACGCTCCTCTTTGTGGTGTGCAGTGAGGAGAGGATGTCTGACAGGTCTCCTAGCTTTCATGCCAGCAGCATACAGTCTCCTTTTGACGGTAGACATTGACACTCTATTGCACGTTTCCCATTGCTGGCTGAGCACTCTGCTGTTGGTGAATGGAGATCTCCTAACAAGGCGTACTAGGGCTCGATCATCACGGGCAGTAGTCTTCTTCGGTCTTCCAGATCTAGGCCTGTCCTTCACCTCGTTAGTTTGCCCATGTTTTGCAATCAAACGACTGATTACAGTATGGTTAATGTTCAGCTGTCTGCCAATCTCTCTGCATGACATACCAGTGGTATGCATGTCTATGATTTGCCATTTCACACGATCACTTAACCTTCGTCTTGCCATAGCGGTTCACAATCAAGAGCTAATTCTCTCTGTACAAATAAACCACGGTCATGAACACAAAATTCCTAATCTTGTCGCCTAAATCTGTATGTAATGTTCTACACCTCAAACTGGACTTTTACATAACTGAACACGTGTGCTGTTTCCCGCCACGCACGGACATCAAGCGGCGTGAAGTCATGCATGCATGTGCATTTCGTACTTGGAATTATGTCAGCTAACGCGGGGACAAAAAGTATGGCTGCCTAGTTGTACCATCATGTTTCTACGTTCTATTGTTTTTGCTGGTGCTTATCTTTTGCACAGGTGTATATATATATATATATATATATATATATATATATATATATATATATATATATATATATATATATATATATATATATATATATACTGAACCAAAAAGGTTTAGCAACACTGAGAATATTACTATTTAAATGTTATTTAACAAAAACAATAAATTGATTCAAATATATTATTTAATTGATAGGTCACTTTCCAATTTGAACAACAGTCTCTTGTTACTGTAATGCTAGCATCGCACCTTTAACATGGCATCATTAACCGGAAGGGTCCAATTTAAATAATGACACTGAGCTGTCACTACCGGTTGTGACCTCCACGCGCATTAACCACCGCCGTACATCGCTTTCTCATGCTTCGAATTAAGCACCTGATGTCACGAAGAGGAATCGCATCCCATTCCTGTAGCAGTGCAGCTACCAGCTCCCGCACGTTGTGAAGATGTGGATGGTTCTCACGCACCATATGGCCAAGAATGTCCCACATGTGTTCGATAGGAGACAGGTCCAGTGATCACGCTGGCCAGTCCAACACCAGAACGTTGTTAGCCTCAAGGAAATCACTGGTGATCCTAGCTGGATGAGGACGGGCGTTGTCTTGCTGGAACATAAAGTCTGCATGATGCTGCATAAAAGGGATGACAACAGGGGCGACAACTTCTTCACAGTAACGTTGAGCCATTAAATTTCCACGAATCACAATAATATCTGTTTTGCCATTTTCATGGATTCCAGCCCACACCATGACACTGCCACCACCGAATCTGTTGTGCTGAATGATGTTGGCTGCATCATACCATTCTCCTAAACGTCGCCAAACCCGTTGCCTACCATCCACCACATCCACACAAAACCTTGACTCATCACTGAACAAAACGTGGCTCCATTGTTGAGCACGCCATCGCTGATGAGTTCTTGCCCATGCAAACTGATTCTCGATGTGATGCTCTGTAAGCGGAACAGCAACAAGTGGACGACGGGCATGCAGTCCAGCATCATGGAATCTGTTTCGCACAGTTTGTGCATGCACTGTAGTGCCGTAGTGGTGTGCAAATTACGGGACAGCCGCGGCGCAGTCTCAAACCTGTGATGACGTCACTAAGTAGCGGTCTTCTCGTGGTGTTGTTGCTCTCGGTCTGTCAGATCGTGGTCGGTCATTAACGTGTCCAGTTTCCTGCTAACGTTGTCGGAGACGGGAAATGGTTGAGGCGTGAACATTAAAATGTCGAGCAACAGCGCGAACGCTCTGCCCAGTAGCGAGTCTTCCCATTGCTTCACGGCGCTGATTTTCAGGTAGCATTTGGCGGCGGCCCATGTTCGGTAAGGTAAACTTTGGTAGGACACACCCACCTGGCATATGTAAATTTTGCTGTGGACTAGTGGTAAAGGTGTGGCTTGTATGTGGATTGAGGTGGTGCAGTGATTGTATCTTCCTCTTGCTGACACTCTAGTTTGGTCTGGCGTCTAAGTACGGCTGGGAGGTCGACTGTGTACACATAGTGAGACCAGACCTTGTCGAGTCTGTTCTTGAAACAATTTAGGGCAGGTGCTGTCACAACTTTTTCGCTTAGAGAATTCCAGTTATTGACAACCCTGTTACTAAATGTGTGTGCACGTAGTGACTGGTTTGAATGGTGTTTCTTTAGCTTGTAGCTGTGGACACGTGTTTTGGTTGACGTTTCTAGTGTCAGACCCTGTAGGTCCATGGTATATTTATTGTGAAGGAACTTGTATGTTTCAATCATGTCACCACGGATACGTCTATATGTGAGTGTCTGGAGTTTTAGAATGCGGAGCCTTTCCTCATATGCCTTATTATACAGTCCTGGTAGTAACTTCGTGGCCCATCTCTGGACATTTTCTATAAGGGTTATGTCCGTCTTGGGCCGTGGACTCCATATTGTGTTGGCATATTCGAGCAACGGTCTCATTCTTGACTTTAAAAGTAGTCTGAAGATTTCACCGTCAAGGTAGCAAAAGGAGCGTTTGATTAGCCCGACTACTTGGTTAGCTTTGTTGACTGTCATCTGGACATGCTTATGGAATGTTAACTTGTCATCGAAGTGGACTCCTAGGTCTTTTTCGCATGTTGTGATTTCCAGTTAGGTCACTTTCCCCCCTGCTTCAGACATTGTGTAGGTGTAATCTAGGTGACCAGTTCCAATCCGCATTACTTTGCATTTTTGGGGTGGAATTTTAAAAGCCAGGGGTCTGACCATAATTGTAGACTGTCTATATCGTTTTGGAGTACACTGCCGTCCTCTGCTGATGCAATTTCGCGGTAGAGTTTGGTATCATCAGCAAATAGCTTTATGAGCTATGGGCTACATCTGGTAGATCATTGATATAGATCAAGAACAGAATAGGGCCTAAGACCTGCCTTGGGGGACTCCACTAATGACATTGGCCCATTGGGAATATGCTCCATTTACGCACAGACTCACTGGTGCCTATGTGAGAGGAAGGCTAAGATCCAGTTGGAGACCATCCCTGAGATTCCATAGCTATAGAGTAAGGAGTCTTTTGTGTGGAATGGTGTCGAATGCCTTTTTGAAATCGAAGTAGATAGCATCCACGCAGGATTGTTTGTCTAGCAGTTCGGTCCACGTTTCTATTACAGTTAGTAGTTGTGTGGTGATTGAGCATCCGGACCAGAATCCATGTTGTTGATCTGAGAATAGATTATTTGTGGTCATGTGATCAACTATACTGTCTCTAACTATGGATTCCATCACTTTACAGCAAATTGAAGTAAGGCTGATGGGTCTGTAATTACCAGGTGATCGCTTACTCCCTTTTTTAAATATAGGGGTTACATTGCTTTGCCACCAGATATTTGGTATGTTTCCCTCTGCCAGGCTCTTCAAGAAGATGATGTACAGTGGAAGTTACCGTGTGTCGCTGAGCTCCTTGAGTACCTGTGGGTGTATGTTATCAGGGCCGGCTGATTTATTCATGGTAAGCTTACGTAATTTTTCCTAAATTGTGTATACTGTTAGATTCAGCCCATGTAATTGTGATTCCACAGGGTGCAGGGTAATTTCAATGTTTACATTATCTTCCTTGGTGAAGACACTAACAAAGAAATTGTTAAGTACTGCAGCCTTATCACTGTCTGCGGTCGCTGTGCCTCCATCGTGATCGAGGTCTGAGATGCCAGCTCATGTTTTTAGTTTGCTTTTTACGTATTTGTGGAAGACTTTTGGATTAAGCTTGGCTTCTTTAGCTATATTTTTCTCGAAATCTTTCATTTCCTGACGTGTGGCATGATGGGCTTGGTTCCTCGTCCTGCAGTAGTGGACATAGTCTCCTTGGTCACGACTCCGATAAAAGGTCCTCCATGCCCAGTTCTTGTCTTGGACCTTCAACAAGGCTTTGGTGTTCATCCATTGTGGTTTAACCTGTCTGTTTGTACCCTGGCTGCGCATTGGAATAAACTTTTCTTGGCCTAACATAACTTCTCTTGTTAGGGTGTCCCAACTTTCGTTGACGTCGTTCCCATTGAGCTCTGTCTGCCAGTCCAGATCTGATATGTGCTGGTTGAATGCAACATAGTCTCCGCTGTCCCATTTGTACACTATTCTAGGTTTCGGGTTGTCAGGGGAGCTACATCGGATTGTAAAGCAGATAGGGATATGATGTGATGCCCCAAACGGTGGATGAGTAGTTAGAGCTTCAATCATGTTCTCCTCGTTTGACAGCAAGAGATCAAGCACATTTGGTGTGTGTCACCACGAAAGTGTGTAGGGAATGTGATATGCTGGGTTAGGTATGAGTTCCGTAACAGTTCAATGAATTTGGTGGAGGCGTGGTTGTCACTGCTCATGGAGGTACCATCTTTCCAGTTGATGCCAGGATGGTTAAAGTCTCCTGTGATAACGATATGTGAGTCAGGTGATGCTGAGGCTTCCTTTATAAGGTTATCTAGGTAGTTGGTGTTGTCTACACTGCTATTGGGAGATCGGTAAATGCAACCAACCAGGAGATTATCATTGTCCTTCAGCTTGATACTACATCAGGTTGAATCTTGGTAATGATGGGCTGATGGAAATTAGCGTTCCGAGACTTTCAGATAGTGTTTTGTGTAGATAGCAGTGCCACGACCTTGGGAATCTATGGTAAACCAGTTGTCATACCATGGGATTTCGCATTCCGTGTTTGTTAGGTGGTGAGATTGATTTTTGTGCTTGAGTTCTGTGAAGCCGACGATGTCAGGGGAATTTTGCTCTATGTAGATTAGCAGTTCTTCTCTCTTGTTGTGGAATGTGTCTAGATTTGAATACATGCATTTTAGACAGTAAATACTGGTTGTGCAAGATTTATGTACATTATTCGTCCCTTTATTGTCTGAAATTCTGTTCTTCCTGTCGCTGTAGTGGGGTCATGTCTGGAGCAATATAAATCTGTTGTTTTGCATCTTTTTCCTCCTGCCAGATGAGTTTGCCTTTTTAATAACGATGTACGCTCCTTTTTGCTTGGTATTTCTACTCTGGTCGGGCCTTTGTGTTGTCAGATTTGCATACCCCGATCCTACGGACTTCTACAATTTCAGTTAGTGGAGTATGTAAGATTCCGGCACATAGCTTGTTAATTGCTTCAGCGTCTGCACTGACCCTGGCAGCTCCAGTTGTCTCCTGATTTTCAGGTATATTGAAGAACATTCAGTTATCTGTTCTGCTGTTTCTATCTTCCATCTCTTGGAGCAGACTTTCGGGTGATAGCGGATAGAGCACTGTCCACATCAGATTGCAGTGACTCATGTTTGTCACTGAGCACACTCAACTTTTCCTCCATTCTGTCTTGCCTTTCGTTCATTTCGTGATGGACGGACAGACAGACGGACAGATGGACGGATGCGATTACAATATCCCCGACCTTTTTTTAAACGGGTGGGGATAACAATAATATAAACCAAATAAGCATGTCTTCCACCCAACCACCCGCCCCATCATAATCTAGAATTTTCCGCGCGTTCCCCTGTTCCGCCTTTTATAGTTGCTCCGGAAAAGTCGTGCCCGGAGACCAGCAAGCAACTGTTATTTCACGTATTTTCTGTTTTGACAACTTTACATTCGCGCGCGAATTTCAAGCAAAGAAAACAACACTTATCGGCTTATGACGGTTATGTAAGCTTTTAATTATTTCAATTAATGGCCTATATCCTGCGAATACCAGTTATTCCGTACCCAAACCAAACCGCGCCGGCCAATCCGTACGAATCCGGGTCGTTTCGCCCCCTATCCCATTCGCACCCATACTGTTTCGCGCCCTGTCCTGTTCGCCCCATGGCCATGTAGTTTCGCTCCCTATTCCTGTTCGCACTAGGTCGTTTCGCCCCCTTTATAGACATGTGCATTATAAGTTAATAAGGAGAAACTGATATCTAAAAGTAAATATAATATAATGTGTGACGGGAATAGGATTGTAATTTGCTAAAATTCCAAGTTTTGCAATGTAGTTGTATGTGGTCGCTGGAAGTTGAACACATTGACATTCTCCTTCGATCAATACTCACCATTCTGTTACTTCTGATATACAGCTGGCCTTGACAGCGGCTCTAGGATTATAGACTTAGAAAGCTTTACCGACTCCTGGGAACCGGGTACTCGGCTCCCAACTGCCGAGTACCCGTTTACCATAGAGCTCATTCTTGTTTGCATAGCAACAAGAGCAATACATGCTTTTTGCATTAAGGATTTTAGTGTTTTAAAATAATCTAAGTCTTTAATCAGTGATAGTTTGTGTGTTCTGAAAGGATAACTAAGGACTATGGAGAATACCGCCCAAGACAACCAGGTTGTATTGTTCTTTATTATCCATAGTTAAAAGACTTAGGTCTCTAAATTTCGTTGTGTCGCATGTTCCAATTTCTGACCCCATAGAATCTGGGACGTGTGCTAACAACGATATATGCCAGACGATCGCCTTCTTTAAACCCCAACAGGCGATCGGCAGATATGAAAATAGGTGTTTGCTACAGTATTTCTAACACGAATATCGGCTGACGTCGTTCTCCGTAGAATCCGAGCGGGTGACGTCACACCCGGTCGCTCGGATGTTTATGTGAAGAAAAATTTTTTCATTAATTCGCGCATCTTGTTCTGGGTGCTGCGTACTAAAAATGGTACCGGAAACTTTAGAATGATCAAGTTTACGTGCGATCACGATCGGTTTGCAATGATCGGTGGTTTCAAAATTCTTGAGTAGATGTGTGGTCTGCGGTTTTACCGTGTGAGACAGCAGTTGTTATACATTTTGTTGTTTTCTTCACATATCGTGCTGCGTTCGTTAGGAGTATAATTTATATTGATTAGTAAATATACCCTGAATGCTATGCGATATGATTCCTGGAGCCGTTACACATCCTGTAGGATCTATTATGGATGTGTTGTGCCCGCCGCGTACTTGTCGTCATAAGCAATGCGATCGTTGTTGTAACGTGGCGGGGTGGGGTGCGGGGAGGTTACGGTTAATTTATGAGTCAAAATATTTGAAAATTAATTGTCTGCCTTCCATCCGTGTCTCGTTCCGCTTGTTTATTGTAGGTTTGTGCTTATTTTATAGGCCAAGCCAGCCCCTCCATCATGTGACGACTGCCATAAGTTTGTCCGTGTAATGTTCAAGGACCATGTCTGTTTTAGGTGTGCCCTGTGTAATATAGATCATAGGTGTAATGTTTGTGCAGTGTGGTCCGTCGAAACGATGGTTAAGTTCCTTGCCCAGAAGGACTTGGCTGGGTCTGACGCGGGGTCAGGCGGTCCGAGAGGAAATTGTGGAGCGCCCGGTTCGGCCGGTGGGGGTGCTCCACGTCCCCAGCTGGAGGTGGCGGAGATGGCACCGCCGGCGTGGTTTGGTCCGGCTATGCAGGGTTTTCTGCATAGCGTTCTGCCCACGCTGGTGTCGTCCTTGCTACCAAAGGTTGGGGGGGGGGCAGTTTCTCCCCATGCCTGGTACGGATCCTGTCCTCGGACAGGATTCTGGACTGGTTACCGAGGGGGCCGTCTCGTACGGCCCCCTGGCGGTCCCGTCTGGCTTCGGCCAGACGGGTTCTGTCTCTCTGCGGCCACCTCCGGGTGGTCCAGTAGCGGTGGCCGGTCCGTCGTGTGGGAGCCGTCCGCCAGGACGGCTCAACGGTTTATTCGTCTAGTGACGGCTCTTCGGAGTCTGAAGACGATGAGGCCGAGGAGGAGAGGTTGCTGCGGCCCGTGAAGCCGCAGGTGGAGAATATGGAGGTTGATTCCGTCCTGGACGGAACCGGCCTCCATTTGTCTGGTTTGGCGCAAGCCAGGTCAGCGGCTCCACCTGCGGCTGAGGCCAATCCGTTACCGTGCACCGGTTCCGCGCAGCTTGGTTTGTCACCAGCCGTCAGGGGAACGGGTGTGCCGGGCCAGGCGTGGTACTCACCTATCTCGCCTGGTCCGGCAGCCGGACATGGGGTGCCGTTGGCGCCCGTGTCTGGCTATGGTTCCGCGACGGTTACGGGTCCGTACGGTTTTCTGTGTGGACCTACCCCATGGACCGGAGTGTTTCATGGGGTGGCGGCGGAACCGTGTGGTAGCGGCGTGCCTGGCGTGTCAGCCGTGGCTCCTTGCCGGGAAGCCATGGCTGGCAGACCCGTGAGCACGTCAACGGGTGACGTGTTTGCGGGGGTATCTTCTTCGGAGGTAGATTGGTCTGATGCTCTGGCGTGGCTAGCCAGAGTGGACCCGTCTGTGGTTTCGGCCACGGCCGATGAAGATGCGCCCCGTCCGTCGATTAGGACGGGGATTTTGCCCGCGGCCCGGATCCAGTCAGTGGGACTGGATCCACGGTTCATTGATTTGTTGGATGCTATTTATAGTAAACAACTAATCACCAAGGGTCAGCTCCCTGCGGCCTCCAGGGAGGTGCGGGCAAGATGTCATATTCCGCGGGGTGAATACGACAGGTATGGTGTAGTCCCGTCGGTCACGGAGGATGACCGATGGGTACTGGGCGTCCAGAGTGCTGGGTCGGGTGGTCCCGGTCCGGCACTAGTGGATAAGGCCCAGGTACACCAGGAAGAAGTCCTGGCCCTATGCGATGAGGGTGTGAGGGCAGCGATGAGCGCTGTCAATCACTCCTATCGTCTACTTCAGTCGGTGTGGGCTGAAGCGAGGGCAGGCCACCTGTGGCGCTATCGTGCGTTAATGACGGCTTGGTGCTGTCAATGGACGCATTGGCAAGGGTGCAAGCGCGTGTGACGAAGTCCAGGAGGCAAATGGTCATTGACCATATGCGTCCGGCTACGGCAGTCAGGGAACGTCTTCTTGGGACGCCCCTGACAGGGCCTAGCATCTTTGATGGCCAAGCGCGGGCCATCTTAGAGGACACCGCCAGTATTGCGCAGAATCGGTTAGCGGTAAATCTACAGCTAGAGCTAGTGCGGCAAGCGCACGCACTAGGGGCTGTGGGCAAGCCGCTAACGGGACAGCCTTCAAAGAAACAGAAAAAGCATAAGAGCAAGGCGAAAGCCAGGCCTATTGCGACGTCTGTTTCGGCTGGGTTCTCGGAGCCGCCGCCGGCGAAGAAACCCAGGAAGGTTGTAGAGGCGCCTACCCTCCCCAATGTGGCTCCTGACCGCCCTAGAGGTGGGAAGGGGAAGGGTAAGGGTAAGGCCTCAAAGGGCGGACAGAAGGGGCCGAAGCGTACCTGAGGGTACGCAAGCTCCCTTCATATCCGCCTGGACCGCACCTGTGCGACAGGAACAGCGGTGCCAGTTATACCCGTCGTGCCTAGAATGAAATGGTTCTCACTCTCTCTCGTTAAGAAAGGGGGGGGGGGGGGGGGCGGACTGCGAGCCGGACAACCCCGTTAGACGTCGAGGCGTCTATGGTGGGTGGAAGGCTCATGCGTTTTGGCGAGGTGTGACGTCAGACAGTCTGGTCCTGGGATGGTTATCCCAGGGTTACATGCCAGAGTGGTGGGACCACAAAATCTGTCTTTGGCACCTGTCTGGACACCCGTACCAAGGGAGCCAAACAAGTTAGAAGCCGTTCAAAAGGAAGTGTCGGGTTTGCTTCTGAAGGGAGCAATAAAACCAGCAAACCGGAACACTCCAGGCTTCTATTCAAACATGTTCCTTGTCCCCAAGAGCACAGGGGGATGGAGACCCATACTCAATCTCAGGCCATTAAATTGGTTTATCCATACGCCTCGGTTCCAGATGGAAACGGCGAGGTCGGTAATGGCAGGATTGAGGAAAGGAATGTGGTGTGTATCGATCGATCTGAAAGATGCATATTTCCACATTCCGATGAATCGGAGTTGGCACAGGTTTCTGAGATTTGCGTTTCAGAATCAAGTATGGGAGTTTACAGTTCTCCCGTTTGGCCTGTCGACAGCTCCGAGGGTTTTCACAAGAGTGGTCCTTGCGGTGACAGCGTTTCTCAGAAAAGAGAACGTGGCGCTACACACCTACATAGACGACTGGCTGCTCAAGGCAGACTCGGCAGCCAGGTTGAACGTGGATACTGCTCTGACTCTGAAGTCACTTTGGTAAGAAAAGAACCTAAAGCAGGCATGGTCAAGCGAGAGGATGTCAACCAGATTGTGTCACTGATGGCTGAACCGGTGAATGGTTGTAGGCGGTACGTCTGAAGTCCTGTTATCATAAGGTAATTCAACAAGTGAGAGTTTTTTGTATTATGTATATGTATCATGTTCATTCATCTTATATATTCATGCTCATTCCCAGGCTAATACAAGCAATATGCAGGGAGTAGTTAACCCTCTTGGCATATTGGTGTTTCAGGCGAGATACATGTTCGTTAGTTCTCTCCCTTTTCTTAGGAGGAAAAAGGGGTGGGGGTGGGGGCTGTGACGCGAATGTGATTCGGTTCCGTGAACTTGACGGTCCTTTTAGGTCTCCGTTAGTCAAGTTTGAAGTCTAAAATCTTTCTCCAAGGGGCAAAATTAGCATGTATGGCTTGCCCCTTCCCACCAGGTTACTGATCAAATCTGGTGTATATCAGAAGTAACAGAATGGTGAGTATTGATCGAAGGAGAATGCAGGAAATGTCAATTTCCCTTTCTCCGAGATCTAACAATACTCACCATTCTGTTACGGACCCAGCCTCCCAGCCCCACGGAGGCAAGCCATAGTTTTCTCTTGTTTGGTGGCTATGCAAACAATATGAGCTCTATGGTAAACGGGTACTCGGCAGTTGGGAGCCAAGTACCCGGTTCCCAGGAGTCGGTAAAGCTTTCTAAGTCTATAATCCTAGAGCCGCGGTCAAGGCCAGCTGTATATCAGAAGTAACAGAATGGTGAGTATTGTTAGATCTCGGAGAAAGGGAAATTGACATTTCCTGCATTCTATGATGACTAACTGTGCTTTTCCATATTCATTTAATACGTGGTCTCATAGATATCTGTATGTCATTCATGTTGAAAGACTACTTTTATTGCGACGCACGTGGCCCTATCTTACCCAACCCTTCTGATCATATCTGTTGAATATTTCGAAACTAATTTAACTGGAGTTATTGCTGATAACAGTACGCGAAATTATCTTCAGAAAGAAAGATATGAGTTAGTATTTTGGGATAATGCGAAACGGTATATAGGGTGTGATGGGACGCACAGTGGTTATGAGTAGTAGTACAGTACGGCTCAGACATAACTTAACACGTTTCCAAAACAAAATGAAACAGACTTAAATATTTTGATCGTAGTTTGATTGACTACACTAAATCATCTGCATTGCCTTTCGTCCATCCATACCCCAGCCCGTCCGTCCATCAGTCAGTCCACGAGCCCACCCATCCGTCCATCCATCCACCATATCCATCTTATCTACCATTTCATCCATGCATACATCCATCCACCCACCATCCATACATCCACCAACACGTTTAATCATTCATTTGATGCAATCTGCATGATCTCATTACTTTTATTTCCATAACAGTTTTTAATTAATAACTCGTGTTTGTTCTATGCATCCCATGCGCCAGTTTTCATCCATCCGCCCATCCATTCATCACGCATTGCATTTTTATCAAGATCGGAGTAGGCCTACAATTATTGTGCGTGAATTGTTGAGTAATTGAGTAATTTGTATGTACACGCGCAGACGCACGCGTGTGTCGGCACACACGCTCACGCTTTGATGAAAGCAGCGCTAATTAAGCCATTACTTTTTCTAATTATGTGCCAACAAAAGACGGCCAAAGAGGTTAATCAAACTATACGTAAAATTCATACAATCCATGAATTTGATCAGAAAAATTATTAACTCAAACATGATTATCCATACATTTTGAAAACAATTAAGCTGAATGTAGTTAGTCCTTTATGCACCGTATCAACTGTCCCAAAAGACTTTGAAACAAGTGAGCCACTCCCATTTATAGTTGCAATTTAGGCAGCTTTATCGGAAATGAGATGGACAGATTAACAGACGAACAGCCAGATCGATGAATGGACGGACGGATCAGTAATATATCATTTAAGATTTTACAACCATACCTAACAGCGAGAAATTATAGCACGCAAATGCGCACTAAATAAATCAATAAAACTAGTTTATTTAGTACAGAATATACTCATCTTTTGTTTCCGTCTGTCAGTTGGTAGGTTTGTCTGTCAAATTCTTTTTAACCACAGATGTCTTATTATTACAACCTTTGATTTGTAGTGTTCTTGGGGAATGCCCATTTGCAGCCCAAGATAAGACTATTTTTGACAATCTCACCACTGTAATGATGGGCTGACCAAGCCCATCATTCCAGTGCTAAAATTTCAAAAATATCATCAATTAAAAAAAAATTTATGAATAAATATGCATACAAATATTAAATTATTAATCGCAAATTAAAAAAATTTGAACAAAGTAAATTATTAATAGCAATTAACATCACTTAGAATAACTTGAAATGGTCAGGTCGCTAATACATCAAAGGTTGAGTCGGTATCTGTATTACAAAGGCACTTCAATTCAATTTAACTACACTTGCCATTCCCGTTCGCTCACACGCCATTTCAAAGGGGTGCGAAATGACCCAGACTTGGGAGCGAAACGACCTAGGGTGAACGGGACAGGGGGCGAAACGACTTGTTACCAATCCGTACCTAGCCTATTGGAGAATCCGTATCCTAGTTGTTATTACACCACAAAAACATCCATTACCGTTCAATCACTACTTGCTAAATCAATTACCTGCATTTAGCTACCAGAATAAGATTTTTATGCTTGCATACACTCCTCCCCATGCCTATTCCTATAAATATGGACCCTCAACCAGGCTACTGGTTAGGTCTATCACCAGTATATTAACTGATATAGACTGGCACCAGTCTGTACTCACTCCATAGTGACGCCTGTCACTAAGCGCGCTTGCGCATGCGCACTGGAGCCCAAATAGGAAACAGATTCACTTTTCAATTATTCTGCAAGCAGAATAACTGCCTAAATATTATCAGAAAGTTTTTATAGCTTTGCGCTGTGTCAGCTTACTATTGAAGGACTACTTCACTCTAAGATATGCTTACTATGAAATCTATCCCCCCAAAATTATGTTTATGGAAGTATTTCGTAGTTATATTGAACGTTATAACTATAATAAGCTTCCAGTTAAGCACTAACACTATTCAGCCTTATTACATTGTATTGAATGATGTGTACTTTGTTTAGCCTACCAGTTGAAAGGGATATGTGATGTAGGTTGGTAAGTCAATGAAATCACAGTATTCATGGGAGGTGCATTATTGATTTTTTAGAAAATAATTTGGCTGAGATGTGTTGCTGCCTTAAGCAGCAACAGCTTCCAATCAATGTAATTGCCAAATCTGCCAATACGTATTATTTTAGGGTTTCCTATACCCCCTGACCTTGGCCAGAGCCAGTACATGCATATTCTGAGTCTGACCTATGTTATACTGACAAATGACAACACTAGCTACTGTAGACCTGAAGACTGACACACTATCCTCAATAACATTCTCAGAAGTCCAATATTAATTATTCAACCATCTGTTCATGTCACATTTGTGCAATTTGTGTAAACTACGTGTCGCATACTCCACGCCTTACGGACTACTAATTTTTTAGACGGACTACTGATTTGCCAAGTCTGGTACCATCAACTTTTCGCTAATTTCGAACCCTCGTTATATTACACATTTTAACACTGATCTCCATCTAGATTATTTCGAAACCATATTAGATAAGACTACATTCCATATTTATTCTGTTCGTAGCTTGAACAACACGATCGAAGCGTCAATTCATGATAAAAATCATGAATTCTCTCGCCTTGAAAATATTGACTAGCTCCCGGTATGGTATATGTATCAATGACTGCTACATTGGAACCAGTCCTGCATTGCATAGGGAAAACGTTTTGCGAAATTGGAAAATTATGCTTTTCGGTTGTTTTCGGATTCACTTGCTCATAGCGTGTGTAGACAAAAAAAGCCATTATTGATCATGCAAACATGTTTTGAAACGTTTCCCCGTTGGAACACCAACCAGTTTCAACACAGTTTGTTTGCTATGCAAGTGCTATGAACTGCTATGCATTATTCCCTGCAGTGTTGTTCCTACGCATGGTAAGGCGAGCCATGAGGCCATTTCCCCCAGCTTATAATACACATGTCCCCTCAGATTTAACATCTCCCTATTTACGTAAAATTGAAAGGGTGCCTAGAACCTCAATTTGTCGCCTTAAATCTCGGATCTAGGGACAACATTGCTCAATGCAAATAAGTGATAATTAATATAATGATATGGACTCTGAGATGAAATTAGTAAACCTTTTATCTTGGCTTTTTGTGGCTTCGTCCATGGAGACAAAATCTGTCTATATCTGGAAAATAAATGCATTTCCAGCATCGATTTTCATATGCTAAACTTGTATTTCTGGTGAAAGTATGTATGATTCTCTGATTTTAGCCACAAATTGCCCACATTTAAGTATTTACTACCAAAATTTGTAAGTTTCCGGGCAAACTTTCGTACTTGAAACATAATTTTCTGTATGGCTTTAGTTTAAATTAGTCCTGATTTTGGATTAAATCAGTTCTGGTCAATTAGATTTATATAACATTCTAATTAGATTACGACGGCATGTATTCAAGATTTATATGAAGATTGTTATTTCTCATCAAGATGCTTAAGGGCCATGTAAACCTTAGCTGGAGCTGATGTTCCAGCTAAGCTATACATGCCCCTTGAGCCTCTTGTTGATCTTGATATAAATTTTTCTTGAATCTACTGCCATGATATATACTGAGCCAAAAAAGTTTAGCAACAGTGAAGTTTGTTTTGTTGTATTAAAACTATGCGTCCATTTATAACCAAATTTGCAGGCATGTTTCGTCAATGTAATGTCTCACTGATCATGAAGAAATGCAAATCATTTCTTGCATTTCTCGGCCGCACGCTTACCTCATGTGAAAATGCATTTTTCATGCGCTGGCCCACATTGGCGGGTAGTGAAGGCAAAAATTCACCATATTGCAAAAAGCAGATAAGGAATGTTAACAGAAAACGTTTAAAAGTTTACCCTACCGAACATGGGACGCCACCCAGAGCTACCTGAAAATCAGACTCGCTGCTGGGCAGAGCGTTCGCGCTGTTGCTCAACATTTTAATGTTCACGCCTCAACCATTCCCGTCTCCGCCATCGTGAGCAGGAAACTGGACATGTTAATGACCAACCACGATCTGGCAGACCGAGAGCAACAACACCACGAGAAGACCGCTACTTAGTGACATCACGACGTCACAGGTTTGAGACCGCGCCGTGGCTGTCCCGTAATTTGCACACGGCTACCGGCACTACAGTGCATACACAAACTGTGCGAAACAGACTCCATGATGCTGGACTGCATGCCCGTCGTCCACTTGTTGCTGTTCCGCTTACAGAGCGTCACATCGAGAATCGGTTTGCATGGGCAAGAACTCATCAGCGATGCCGTGCTCAACAATGGAGCCACGTTTTGTTCAGTGATGAGTCGAGGTTTTGTGTGGATGTGTCGGATGGTAGGCAATGGGTTTGGCGACGTTTAGGAGAACGGTATAATGCAGCCAACATCATTCAGCATGACAGATTCGGTGGCGGCAGTGTCATGGTGTGGGCTGGAATCCATGAAAATGGCAAAACAGATCTTATTGTGATTCGCAGAAATTTAACGACTCAACGTTACTGTGAAGAAGTTGTCGCCCCTGTTGTCATCCCTTTTATGCAGCATCATGCAGACTTTGTTCCAGCAAGACAATGCCCGTCCTCATTCAGCTAGGGTCACCAGTGATTTCCTTGAGGCTAACAACGTTCCGATGTTGGACTGGCCAGCGCGATCACCGGACCTGTCTCCTATTGAACATGTGTGGGACATTCTTGGCCGTATGGTGCGTGAGAACCATCCACATCTTCACAACGTGCGGGAGCTGGTAGCTGCACTGCTACAGGAATGGGATGCGATTCCTCTTCGTGACATCAGGTGCTTAATTCGAAGCATGAGAAAGCGGTGTATGGCGGTGGTTAATGCGCGCAGAGGTCACAACCGGTATTGACAGCTCAGTGTCATTATTTAAATTGGACCCTTCCATTGAATGATGCTGTGTTAAAGGCGCGATGCTAGCATTACAGTAACAAGAGACTGTTGTTCAAATTGGAAAATGGCCTATCAATTAAATAATATATTTGAATCAATTTATTGTTTTTGTTAAATAACATTTATACAGTAATATTCTCAGTGTTGCTCAACTTTTTTGGTTCAGTATATGTTATGGAAATCTGATTGACCTGCACTGATTTAATCTGTATCCCTTGAGACTTAGTCACACTAATTCCATAATGTTTCAAGCTGGATACAAACCCAGTTGTCTGTCGACTTATGGAGGTAACTATTGATGTTTTTAAATTCTTACTATTACCACTGCATGTCTTTAAAAGCATTTTGGTCTGAAACATGCATGTTCTCTCTGGTAAGCAGGTATGACTAAATTTTATGTATCTTATTATTACATGTACGTTAAATTGTACCATTTATTTGCAGGTATATGTAGTTTGCGTGCCTCCTGGTAAGGGGTGATCACAGAGATCTACCCAAGAAACCTGCAACATGGGAAAGCCTGCCCGAAAAACAGCAGTAATACCAGAAGCTCAGGGACAACGAACAATCTCTAGTTTTTTCCAGAAGCCACAATCTCATAAGCCTAATGCAGGACCAAGCAAATTGTTCACTGAGGTAGGGTCTGCAGGTCAGACAAGTACGTCATGGAAAACTAAACATTCTCTTCCGAAGAAAGACCCTCGTTCCACCGTTCTTCGTGATTTATCTAACAAAGCAGCTAATACGTTAAATGATAACATGGGTGAGCAATGTGCAGTGATTAATCCTTTAACCCTCGAATTTATTGAAGAAAATCTCAATTTTCTCATAGAAAATGTCCATTTGCAGATCAAGAGAAAACTATTTTTGAAAATTTACCACTGGAATGACTGTCTCGGTTATCGAGCCAGTCATTCCATTGGTAAATTCTCAAAAATAGTTTTCTCTTGATCTGCAAATGGACATTTATCAAGACCACTGCAGAAGCTGTTTTTGGCTGATAACATCAATAGGTGATGTGTGTTCAAATATTTCAGATAATGATGTAGTTGTAATAGAAGACTCACAGCATTATGAAAACAAAGGTAGTTCAATAAAGTGTGACGACAGTCAAGAGGCTTTTTTAAATTCTGACATTAAGAGTATTAACATAAGACGAAACATGCATGATAAGATTCTGCCTTCCAGTGCGACTCCAGTAAAGTCATGCAATCCTGAATGCAGTTCTGTTACCCCGGTGAAGGAATTTACAGAACAGAGCCCTGACATTATTCCAGATACGCCTGATCCATTAGAAGAGAGATTGAGACTGAAGCGTAATACTTACACAAGAAGTTTCTTGAAACCAGTGTCAGTACTTAATGGCAAGCCAATGATAAAACCATTTGGGGGTTTAAGTGCCAAAAGGTTACGAACAAGACATCCAGCTAAAAATCCTAATCAAGTAGTGTCAGTGACTTTCGGTATTAGCTTAGATGAGTGTGATAAAATTACTTATAATGCTAATACAGATGATGTTGCAGTTCCTGACAAGTCTGCAAATGAAAAACATCCCCATAGTCTAGATAACTTTCCTGTATTTGATGGTGATCAAAGTGACAATCTTAGTAGCAATTCCCAAGAACTAGATATGACAAGATCAGAAGTTGTGCAAAGATCAGTTTCGCAAAAGCGGTCTGCAGATTCTGGGGCATCACCGGATGCTAAAAGGATATCTGTTGATCCATCTGACATAGACAGAGGCGCTGATATTGATCATGTTGCTCCTAATGCTAGTTCTAATTGTGTACTGAGAAGTGAACATAATGAATCCTCATCTACTTTGAATAAAAATGTATTTAATGACCCTGACTTCGTGTCCGGTTCTCGAAGGAAACAAGTTCTGAACAATAATGTGCACAAAGCTATATCGTGGTCAGTAAACAGCAGTACAACCACTTCAGTCGATTTCCAGAAAGATCAGATCAAGAAGCTGAATTCCTATCAGATAGACAGTACTAATGCTGGTAACTCAGAACCTATTCCTTTTAAAGATGATGATCTTCTCATGGATATCCTACAAGAAATGCAGTCTACTTGTAATGTAAGGTCCCCAACTGTTAGAAAGGTGACCAGTAGTAATGATGTAACAGGTATTACACACAAAGAGAATATAAATAAAAAAAGTGATAAGACTATTGTGAAAAACACAATACCTGTATCTATCAAAGGTTGTAATAATAAGACATCTGTGGAGCTTAATGCTAGCATATCTCAAAATTTACTTAGTGTGTGTAATAAGGGCTGTAGTGTGTTTGCTGAAATCGGGCAAACAACTGAAGTGGGTCGTGAAATATTCGATCCGTTATTGCCAGGGAATCCTGTGAATTGTAATTCTCTTGACAGTACTGCAAATGTAAGAAATAATGATGACATATCAGAATGTGTTGCTACTGATGTAACCATGGAAAACCAAACCAAGCTTCATGCTTTTCCTATCTGTACAATTGAGAAAGATAATAATACTGTTGTTAATACCACAAACGTGTCCAGCAAGACTTCAAATACTTTCACAAGTACAAGGTCAAAAGATGATTTAAAAACAGATGTAGATATCGATAATCTAAATGAATGGGCGAGAATCAATAGCGAGAATGTATCTACTGACCTAGTTAGTCAAAGAACTAATATGAATGCTGTAGCAGAATGTGGCTTTAATTTGGATGATCTTTCACACGATTTCTCAATTGATTTCACTCAATTATCACCACTTAGATCTATTAAAGACCCGTGCGAGAAGGATAATGTCCCTGAATTTAATTCATTCATAAATGAATACTGTCGTTACACTGTCACAGATGTCACGAGAATTGCAAATGATATTGTACTCAGTTTGCAAAGCACCATGAGTTCAAATACCATATGTACCCTTAGGGGATTTTGGGCTGATACAATAATATGTACAGGGGACATTGTTCATCTTCATGATGTTGCATTTGACACAAATAACAACTCATGTTGTATATCAGACAGTGAGGGCTTAATTATTGTGAACCCTGACTTTCTTATATCAGGAACATCAGTTGTTGGAGGTGTCATGTGTAGACGAAGGTCAGTACTGAATGAACGGTTCAAGGGGCTGGACAGTGGAAACATTCAAATGTTATATGGTAGTATCATGCATAGCTTGTTTCAGAAAGCAATACAGAAAAGTATCCATGGAACAAAGGAGCTGTTGTCCATGTCTAAGGACATATTGCAGCAAAGTGAATTTTTGCATGGCATGTACCAGCATGGAGTCGTTGAAGAAACGGTTTTAGAGGAAATACAAAAGTATATCGCACCTTTTCAAGGTTGGATCAAACAATACACAAATATTGGAAAGCTTGCACTTGATGGCAATAGACCAGCTTCTGGATTGACCATATCAAAAGTTAAAGACATAGAGGAAAACATCTGGTCACCGAGATTTGGTCTAAAAGGTAAAATTGATATGACTGTTGGTGTAAAGATTTGGCGAAGCGATAGCTCCAAGCCTGAACAGAAGACAGTGCCACTTGAGTTGAAAACTGGGAAAACATCTTTCTCTGCTGAACACAAAGGACAAGTGACTCTTTATTCCTTAATGAGTTCTGATCGGCGTAAAAGCCCAGAAGAAGGATTGTTGTTGTATTTAAAAGAAGGCAAGATGGAACTTATCCCTGATAAACATCATAGCATTACTGGCTTGATTCAGCTTAGAAATGAGATTTCCCACCATTTAGTCAAACGAACTAGTAACCACAGAAGTAATATCAGCCTTGACATCTGTTCCATATTAGGAAAGCTGCCAGACCCAATTAGTCAACCAAAGATATGTAGTAAATGTCCACAGCTTATCAATTGTACTACATATCTCAAGCATGTGGAACAAAAGCCAATTGTCAAGGACAACCCTATGTATTCCCTGGTCCCAGAAAGTTTAGCGCATTTATCTGCCTCACATATTGACTACTTCCTTCACTGGTGTGCAATGCTTCAGCTTGAAAGCCAAGCAAGCATGAAGGACAGCACAGCCATAAAGAGTATCTGGACAATGAAAGCCTCGGATAGAGAGAAGAAAGGTGAATGCTTAAGTAAAATGATGATCGAAAGTTTCAAACCGACAACTGTCAATGGAGAGGTCTTTCGAGCAAGCTTTGTCAGAAATCCACAATACTTAACAAGTGGTCTATGTGGAGGATCTCTATCCGAAGTTGGTATATCAATAGGAGAGACTCTTGTTGTTAGTGCTGAAAATCTGCCATTGATAGCCATATGTACTGGTACTGTTTTAGATGTCACTAACAAACTTGTGATACTGTCTACGGATAGAGATCTATCTATGATGGAAGATATAAACAAAGTTGTGTTTCGATTGGATAAAGTTGATATCTTTAGTACAGTAGGTAACCTGATGGCAAATCTATCATTTCTAATGAAAAATGATACTCGAAGCACCCGTCTACGAGAATTGATCATCGATAGAAGAAAGCCAAAGTTTACATCGACACTTTCAAAACAAACAGTGGAGAAGGTGAAGACTTTATTCAAGGCACTGAACAAACCACAGAAGACAGCTGTTTTGAAAGTGCTCATGAGCAAGGATTATGTACTCATTAAAGGTTATCCTGGAACTGGGAAGACTTCTACCATTGTCAGCCTTGTCCAGATGCTTGTTAGTCTGGGCTATTCGGTACTCCTTACCAGTTACACTCATTCAGCAGTTGACAATATTCTTACTAAACTTATCAATAAGAAGGTAGATGTTTTGCGTCTTGGTCGGTTAGAACGTATCAAACCAGACATCCACCCATATTCTGCGGAACATATGATCAGATCTCCATATTCTGTTGCTGAATTATCTCGTCTCTACCATGAAAAACCTGTCATAGCTACAACATGTTTGGGTAGCAAACACCCAGTATTCGCCAAGCGTATTTTTGATATTTGTATTGTAGATGAAGCATCACAAGTATTACAACCAGCATGTTTTGGCTCTCTTTTTGCAGCTAGGAAGTTTGTTCTTGTGGGTGACCCAAAACAACTCCCTCCAGTTGTACAGAGTAAAGCTGCTCGGGATCTTGGTCTTGCTGAAAGCCTCATAAATCGCTTAGACACATCAGGTGCTACCTATGAACTGAATTTGCAGTATAGAATGAACAGCGATATAATGTCCCTAAGTAATTCATTGACATATGATGGCTGCCTACAGTGTGGTAGTGAGAAGGTGGCTCAAGGTTGGCTAAGTTTTCCAAATGCTCAGATACTGGAATCTGAACCATATACTGGCACGTGGGTGTATGACGCTCTAAAACCTTGCCATAGCAAGTCATCTATCTTCCTTGATACAACGCAGGTTCCAGCGCCTGAAGAGAAAGATCGCTCTGGTCTTATAATGAACTGCACTGAAGCACAGATTGTAAAAATCATTGTACACTGTCTTAAGCAACTTGGAATTGATTCAAATGATATTGGAGTAATAGCACCATATCGACGGCAAGTAAAAGTTATAAAGGCCACATTACAGTCTTTGGTAGATGCCAGCACAGTGGAAGTCAACACAGTAGATCAGTATCAGGGTCGCGATAAAGACATTGTTATTATTAGTTTTGTCAAAAGCTCACAGAACCCTGATGAATCCAGTTCTGGTGAACTGCTGAAAGATTCTCGCCGGCTGAATGTCGCAATCACAAGAGCACGTCACAAACTTATTTTAGTTGGTGACATCAGTACTCTGAAAGTGTATGCGCCAATGCAGAAACTTATTTCTCTCTTAAATGACAAAGGTTCAATCATTTCTCTACCTGCCTGTTCCCAGGAGATTTTAAATACACTTATCAGTTCAAATCACTCCTAAACCTATTTGAGTTGTAGAGATACATTTTAGCCTTGTTACTTGTAACATCTCCAAATTCCATTATTTGTCCACATTTGTACATTTGTTTGGTGTACATTGTGGATTTTCTCAAAAATGTGATTGGCCAGTTTTGATTGCCAATCATCTTTAATTTTTAGCTCAACTTTATGAAGAAAAACGAGCTATTGTGATACACATCGTCCGGCGGTGGTGGTGACATCATCTTCAACTTTTTGCATTTAGCTCAACTTAACAGTTCATATCTTATCTCTGATTAAGTATACTGGACCCAACCTTGGACAGATACTTGCCTTATAATTGGAGGACATAATACAATGATGTTGAGGTCAATAGAGCAAAGGTCAAGGGTACTGTGACATTGGTAAAAGCTTTGGGCGTTATTCGACATTAAGATTTTGTGTTTGGCTCAACTTAGCAGTTCATATCTCATATTTGCTTCATCTTCCTGGACCCAGTACACACACTTCCTTATAAGGTGAGGGCATGACATGACCTTTGGGCTAAAGGGTCACGGGGCAATATTATTGTGATATTGGTAAATGACTGTTTTGTCAGCATTTAAAATTGTGCATTAAGTTCAACTTAGTAGTTTGTATCTCATGTTTGGTTAATTATACTGGACCCAAACTTAAACACATGCTTCCTTATAATGAAAGAGCATAACACAATGTCCTTCGGGGTCAAAACTCAAGAATTTTTTAGCTCACATGGACTGAAAGGTCAAGTGAGCTTATGCCATGGTAACCATCCGTCGTGTATCCATCCATCCATCTGTCATCTGTCAACCTTTCCTTTAAATGACTTCTCAAGAACCACTGGGCCAATTTCAATTATATTTGGCATGAAGCATTTTATGGCATAGAGGTTCAAGTTTGTACAAGCGAATCCGATCAGCCAATTTGGTCGGTGGCCATCTCAGATTTTGGCCGATTTTTAGAAATGTTTTTAGAAGTTTTATTCAAAACTGCTTTGGGATCGATTCACAAGAGATAAGCCAAGTTTGTTCAAGAGAACTTGATTGACCAAATGCTTCGGCAGCCAGCTTGGATGGCCTAGTTTTCGCAAAAATGACCTCTAGAACCGCTAAAGGTATAAGGCCGAAATTTGGGAGATATGCTTAGGGACTAAGGGCCATTAACATTTGTTTAAGGGAAGTTGATCCATCAAAAAACATGGCCGCTATTGGCCAATCAGTATATGGCGTGTTTGGCGGCCATATTAGATTTTTTTATTTGATGGCTTTTGAGGCCGAAATTGGTTTTATATGTTTTGGGATATTCTTATTTCAAATTTGCCTTTTTCGACACTCGGATTTGGTGGCCATCTTGGGTCGTTTTCCCGCCAAAAGTTCCCATACTAAAGCAATGGGATATTTAAACTGTCCTGGCAATAACGACTGGACCGATTTCATTTATATTTGGCAGGAACAATCCTTAGGGCATTGAGATTCAATTTTGTTCAAATGAACCCGATCAGCCATCTTGGATATATTGGCTGATTCTTAGAAATATCTTTAAAAATCTTTTCTGAAACCACTTGGGGCATCCATTCAAAATTCATGAAATGATCTCGGGGAAGAGCTGAACCAAGTTTGTTCAAGGGAACGTGATTGGCTAAATAGTTCTGCGGCCATCTTAGATGACCTAGTTTTCGTGAAAACGACTTCTCCAGAACCGATAAACTAAAGCAATGTGAAATTAAAAATATCTCAAGAACCACCATGTCAATTTCAAGTATATGTGGCAGGAGGAATCATCCTTAAGGGATAGGGATCCAAGTTTGGTCAAAGGAAGCCGATCTGCCAATTTGGCCGGTGGCCATCTTTGATTTTGGCCTATTGTTAGAAATGTCTAAAAATCTTATCCAAAACTATTTCGGCGATCCATTCAAGTCATGAAATATGATCTAGCGCAAGAGCTGAACCAAGTTTGTTCAAGGGAACTTGATTGACCAAATCGTTCGGCGGCCATCTTGGGTGACATAGTTTTCACGAAAACAACTTCTTCCCCAGAACTGCTGAACAATTTGAGCCCAAATATGGGAGATATCATTAGGGCCTAAGGACCAGTAAAGTTTGTTCAAGGGAAGTTGATGGGTAAAAACATCGCCGCCATGGGCCAATCAAAATGTAGCGCCTTTGGCTGCCATTTTAGATATTTTATTTCATGGAATTTCAAGCCGAAATTTGTTTATATGTTTTTTTGAGTATGTTGATTTCAAATTTAGCACTTTTGAAACTGTCGGCTAAACGGTTTGTCGACCATCTTGGATCATTTTCCCACCAAAAGCTCCCATACTAAAACAATGGGAAATTTAAAATGCCTTCTCGAGAACCCATGGACCGATTTCAAGTATATTTGGCAGGAATCATTCTTAGGGCATAGGGACCCAGGTTTGTTCAAATAAAGCCCATCGGCCAATTTGACCAGCGGCCAATTTGGATTTTGGACAAATTTTATAAACGTCTAAAAAATCTCCGAAACCGTTTGGGGGATTGATTTCAAACTCATCAAATATGAGTTCGGGTAAGAGCTGAACCAAGTTTGTCCAAGAGAACTTGATTGGCCAAATGGTTCGACGGCCGACTTGGATTACCTAGTTTTCGTGAAGACAAGTTCTGCTGGACAGGTCGGGACAAAATTTGGGAGGTATGATTAGGAAGTAAAGGCCATTAAAGTTTGTTCCATGGAGATATGTCAAAACAACATGTCCGCCATGAATCATTAAAAAAATTTTGGTTGACCTCTTGTATTTCTGAGAAAATCATAAAAAGACAACTTGTTAACCACTGGGCTAATTTTAGTCAAACTTGGCTAAACCTTCTTCACAGAAATTTGATTGGTAAATTCTTCCAGTGTCATCTCGTTTTGTTAGTTTGCGCCAGTGGCCAATAATTGAAGGTGAGTGATACAGGCCCATTGGGCCTCTTGTTTCAATAATAACATTTTGCTTTTACCTCAACTTAGCAGTCTGTATCTCATGTTGTCTTAATCATGCTGCACCCAAATTTGGACACTTGATAATGATTATCAAATATATATACATCCCTGACAATCTTGTAGCTACAACATCCAGAGAATCGTGTCGCTACAACTCCTTGTGTTTGAGAGAGAATTGTTTGAAACTTGACAGGATTATTGTACAGTGTACACCACACAAAGATATGCCTAAAAATGTTTTAAATCTTCATCGATCCATCCCATCTCTCCGTACATACATACGTCCATTCCCAAAAATAAAGTCGCTTAAACTCATATAGTTTAGAGAGAATTGTTTGAAACTTGTGTATTCCAAAAAGAACTAACTACTAATCTTAGCAAATATGCCGATTTGAACCAAGCTTTGGTTGAGAGAGCCAACAATAGTAGATTTCTCTGTTTATAGTCAGACCTCTGATTGATGTATTTGGTAAACCATAAATCTTTTAAGAGCCTACTAACGCTTCATTGGGCTGATTTGTTCATGCCCTTGGAGGCGACAATTTTCTGTTTTATGGGTTTTAATGGCTGTATTTTAGGATTCCTTGTGTGTTCTGTTACTATCCATGTTCTAGGGACGCAAGGCAGGTGCTTTTGTAATTTCCTTTTGATTTTTAGCTTGTGTTCCTTTTCTAAAATGTAATATTATATTCTGGTGTCTATAGGAATTAGTAATGTGCTTTAGGAGCATATTTTCAAAATGGTATAACAGTGAGCTTCCTGTTCTATTACGAAGATGAGATCCTGATCGATTGATTCACTTGAAAGGTCGCCAACCTAGTTGTCTTTGAGGTCAAGAAAAAAGGTCACCAACCTAGTTGTCTTTGAGGTCAATCCTAACGTCAGCGTCTAGCATGTCTAGGAGTTTTAGGCAACTGCTGTCCTCTATGTGATCGCAATACCACTATGATATCTTACGGAAAAGGGAACAACCAAATGTTGTTGATTGGTAACCTCATATGGAAAGAAAATTAAGTACAACCACCAGTAAAAAGCCTGAAATGAATCAAAATAAAAAACAGAATTTTCTAAACATTTTATCTATGTAATCAGAACAGATTGGAGCCAATCAGTGATGTCTGTGGACCTAAGCGCTTGTCCATTGATAACAGAGCTTATTATCCTCATGTTTTAAACAGATGTCTGGGATATTATAATCACCTATCTCCATCCATCCATCACCCGTTGGGTGGCATTCAACCAAATTTGGTATTGTGTTACCCATGCATGTATGATTGCGCTTTGCAAAACAACATTTAAATTTGGCTCTGCCCCTGAGGGTCAGGGGACGGAGTCAATAGTTAAAATAAATATCCTAAACACTGACTTACAGTATCGCCTTCCAAACGGTTCTGTGAAATTCACCCAAATTTGGTGTATGGATTACTCATATGATAGATTTTACTCCACCCCTGGGGATCAGGAGGTGAGGTCAACGGGTAAAAATATCCTAAAACCTGTCCGTCACGCTATCTCCTCCCAAACCATTGTGTCACGCTATCTCCTCCCCAACAGTTGTGTGGAATTCCAACAGATTTGGTATGTGGTTGGCCATATAATTGTGGATTGCATGACAACATTTATGTTTGCTCCAGGACGGGGTGGTGAAGGGGTCAAAAGTCAAGATACTGATTGTAATGCAACTCCTACGAAACTGGTAGATGGAATTCAACTAAATTTGGTAGGTGAGTTGCCATATGATTGTGAAGTGCATGAGGACATTTACATTTGGCTCCGCCCCCAGGGTTGGGGTCAAAGCAGTGAACATGGTGATTTGCGATGACTCGTTATTAACTGAGCAATCTAGTTTACTTCTTGCTACTGGCGAAATATTGCTGATTGTTAGCTCACCTGGCCTTTCAAAGCCAAGTGAGCTTCGGCCGTGGTGACTGTGTCCATCCGTCAACTTTTCTTTAAACAACCCAAGAACCACTCGGCCGATTCAAATTATATTGAGCAAGAAGCATCCTTAGGGAGTAGAAATCCAAGTTTGTTCAAGTGAAGCTGATCGGCAAATTTGGCCAGCAGCCATCTTGGGTCTTCGCTGATTTTTAGAAACGTCTTTAAAAATCTGTGAAACTTCTTGGGGGATTGATTCAAAGCCCTTGAAACATCATCTAGAGTCATAGCTGAACCAAGTTAGTTCGTGAGAACTTGATTGGCCACATGCTTCGGTGGCCATCTTAGAGTTCTCCAGAACTGCTGAATGGGGCAGGCCAAAATTTGGGAGATATGATTAGAGACTAAGGGACCATTAAAGTTTGGCCAAGGGAAATTGATATGTAAAGACATGGTCGCCATGGACCAATCAAAATGCAGCTTCTTTGGCGGCTATATATTTGATGGATTTTGAAACCGAAGTTGATTTTCTATAGTTTTCTGGCTTTGTTCATTTCAAATTTGCCAGTTTTGAAACTGTCGGATAAATGGTTTGTCGGCCATCTTGGATCATATTCCTGTCAAAAACTCTGATACTAAAGCAATAGGTAATTTATCTTCGCGAGAACCACTGGGCTGATTTCAATTATATTTGGCAAGAAACATCCTTATGGCATAGAGATTGAAGCCAGCTACAATCTTGGAGTTTGGTCGATTTCTCGATACGTCTTTAAAAATCCTTTTCTCTGAAACCACACTTGGATCGATTCAAGACCCATGAAGCTTCATCTAGGGAAAGGGCTGAAGCAAGTTTGTTCAAGAAAACTTGATTGGCCAAATGCTTCGGCGGACATCTTGGATGGCCTAGGTTTTGCGAAAATGACTTCTCCAGAACCGCTGTATGGATTGGGCCAATGTTTAGGGATTAAGGGCCATTCTAGTTTGTTCAAGGAAAGTTAGTACATTAAAAACATGGCAGCCATCGACCAATCAGAATTCAGTGTTAGGTGGCCATATTTGTTTTATCAATTTTGAAGTCAAAATTGGTGTGTAGGAATTTTGGTTATGGTGATTTCAAATTTTCAACTTTCGAAACTGTCAGATAAATGAGTTTGTGGCCATCTTGGATTTTCTCCTGCCACAAACTCCCATAATAAAGCTGTGGGAAAATTAAAATGTATTCTTGAGAACCACTAGACTGATTTTAACCAAATTTGGTAGGACACATCCTTGTTCTTGTTGCAGTTTTGACCAAACCTTTAGGTTCTGTTTATAGTCGATGACCTTTCTGAAATGCCTATGTTCCAGGTGAGTGATACAGACCCCTTGAGCCTCTTGTTTTGGAAAACAATTTGACTTGAAGTCATTGCCATAGGCAGCAGTGACTTTTAGTCAAATTATTTTCCAAACAGACAGCTGGTATTATTATCACAGAATATTGCTATGGTCGAAAAATTTGACTTAAGCTTGTTGCTGCCACCAGTGTCCTTTCAAATCACGCCTCCAGGCAACATTAACGCGTAGCCATACAGGTAACATACCTGTGCCAATTAGTCAAATTAAGGTTGTTTAGATGCTTTTCCTAAGTTAATATTATTCATTTTATCTACATTACTAGTGACTTCATTACTGTATGGTGTTATCAATCAACATCATTTGCCAGATCCGTTTTCCATTCCTTTAACATCACCTTGGTAATACCTTATTCAGCTAATAACAATGTGTTATATATTTTGTTCATAAGTACCAAATTTATTGGATATTGGTTGAATGTCTTGATGTGATCAATTGATGTAGATCAGTTTCTGTGAAACCAGGTTAACGGCAAGAAAAGCAACTACAGGTAGTTTAACGTGAATCTAGCATGCAAGGTTACAGGTCAACAATGTTATGAATTTAGCATGAGTTTAATCCTGGACCTGCATAACAGAATAACGAGTGCCAGGATTAAGTTTCACACATTAACCCTTTAACAGTTAATATTTCGATTTTCTCATAGAAAATGTCCATTTGCAGATCAAGAGACTATTGTTGAAAATTTATCACTGGAATAACTGGCTCGGTTATGGACATTTCTCAAGACCATTGCAGAAGCCATTTTTGGCTCATATGACTGTTAAAGGTTAACATGATTAAATATGAGCTACTGTCAAACATTTCATGCAACTTTTGATTATACCTGATGATAAGTTTGTCATTCTAATGGTGATTCTAATCATCATTTAATGATGATGTCAGATTGTGAACCATGATTTATACCATCTTGCATTTGATGGGTGAGGATAGAAATGTCTGCAAATATCTATTACCTATGCCGTTATGCGATTCTTACAGGGATGATTCAGCCAATCGTGATCCTACCACACAGATACATAGAAATTATCTTGGCTATGGTTCAGTGTCATCTCTGATATATTAACCCTTTAACACTCATATCAGCCAAAAACAGCTTCTGCAGTGGTCTTGAGAAATGTCCATTTGCTGACCAAGAGAAGACTATTTTTTTAAATTTACCACTGGAATGACTGGCTTGAGTTAAAGGAAGTCGCTCAGAAGGATGCTGAAATTATCAAGCAAAGTCAATTTCAGTAATCTTGACTTTCCATGAATAGAACAATAAAAGGCATGAACTTTTGTCTTAAGATCTGTTATATTAAGACCAATCAGAGATTGTAGCCCATTGTCCTCAGATTTTTGTCACATTGTAAAAGCTTTTCGAATTTTTTCCCGGATCATGACCACGGTTGTGGAATCCTATTGTACAGTCACTCCATTTGAGTTCTTGTGTTAAAATTTGAACCAAATCAGAGCAGTAGTTTCCGAGATATACATAGATCCATAAGTTGAACCGATCTGGATCCAGGTTTTATGCGGATCACGGTCAAAGTGAGGAAGTTTTCAATCGCGGTACGGTCCTTTGTTGTGTTAAATGTGTGCCAGTATGAACCAGTAACTTTTGAGATACAGGACTGGACAGAAAGGCAGATGATTGCATGTGCCCACACACTGTATTTTTGGAGAAATGTAGTTAAGATTTTGTTTGCTTAGTTTGAATAGTATTGCATGTGCGTATTTAGGATAGATGGGTATATATATACACTGAATATGCTGAACCCGGACTCTATGTACATGTAGATTTTGTGGATATTATAAACTGTCATATAGTAAATTCAAATTACTTACAATATTGGTGCTATATTTGTAGAATTCATTTATGTTTATATTATACAAGTTTGCATAAAAGGAATAAAAAATTGTATATTTGTTTTACATTAAATTGTATAATGTATTGTTTATACGGTTAATTCCAGGGACAACCACTAACTTTGGCTTCTGGCGATAACATTTGGTCTACTTTATCGAAGCTCTGTGACTTGAGTAGAATGGATGGTGCTTTAGCTGGACCATTGGTCCTGCTATTAAATCGCTTTTCTTACACAGCTTTGGCTTTAAGTAGACCGATTCCATATAAATCTCAGTCCATATTCCAGGAGCTATATTATTGCCATATACCAATTTACACAAAATTGGGTAAATTGCGAATCTTCCTTATTTTATAGGTTATACAAATTTTGGCGTATATATACACGATGCTGTAAAATGTCGTCTTCGTCTAGGTGGACAGAGTAAAATCTGATCATACACCATTGTTAAGAAATCTATCTGGGGGAAAAATGACCAGAGTAGATGTGACTATCCAAGCTACGATGTGCTATCTGTATACCTGTACGTCCATCCGTCTGTCCAAAATGTATGTATGTCCATCTGTCAGTCCATCGATCTCTGACAATCATTTCTTGTCAACGCAGCTTCTAGAGGTCCACATTATCAGCATTATGTACAGATGTGCATGTGGTTTTTTTCGCGGCCAAAAAATTATTCATTACAGAGTTGTCCCCCTTTAAACATCTTAAAGCCGATACATAATCTGCATTGCAAATCATTTCTTGTCAACACAACTCCTATAGTTTAGCTGCGATTCTTTTGAAACTTGCTAAGTGTTATCATTAGGACATAAAGATGTGCATGTGCTATCCTTATACTTGTACGTCCATCCATCTGTCCCAAATGTATGTTCATCTGTCGGTCCATCCTTGTCAACGCAACTCCTCCTATACAGTCTAGTTACAATTCTTTTGAAACGTGGTAAATCTAGCCATTACCATCTGAAGATGTACATGTGCTTTTCCGCGGCCTGAAAATTATTCATTACAGAATTATCCACCTTTAAATACCTTTAAGCTTATACATAAACTACAGTACCAATCATTTCTTGTGAACCAACTCCTACAATTTAGCTGTGATTCTTTTGAAACTTGGTACGGGTTCTCATTGCCACTTGAAGATGTGCATGTGCTATCCGTATTGTATATCCATGTGATTGTATAGAATGTATGTATGTATCTATGTATGTCAGTCTGTCAGTCCGTCCATCTCTGGCAATCATTTCACGATCTCAACACAGCTCCTACAGTTTAGCTACGATTCCTGAAGTCTCTTGTTTGATTGACATTAAGGGAGTCTACTCCATCTAGAAACCTGGACTAGAGTAGAGAGTTATGGTTCTTGCATTAGAAGGCACTAATTGCAAGATTAGAACTCTTTTTCTGGCACTAAATTTATGTAGATTTTTTTAGCAAGTAGTGATTGAACAATAAGTATATGTTTATGTGGTTAATAAAACGACAGGCCAATCCTTGTCTTGTTCGTCCCAGATCTTGAAGAATTTTGAACCTGTGCTCTCAATTCCTTTGTCACTGAATATATTACTTGAAGAAGCAGTGCTATATGATTCCATTTTGAAGAAATTCATCCGTATTTTCCTGAGTTAAATTCTCATGTCCTAGCATAATAGCTGAACGGGATTGAACCTGCACTTACAAATCTATCTTTCTTTATGGCGAGATGCAGTGTCAGGATTTCATATTTCATTGATTAGTTTTAATAAAATATTGTCCTTTACAATAAACGTTACACGTATGGCCACTCTTGATGTATGTTTATCTGGGGATGGAGGTGGGGGGGGGGGGGTTGTGGGAGGGGGTGGCTGTTTCAGAATGCACGATATTGAATTCATAGGGCCTTCGTTTGTGTCATCCAATGTATATATAGAATTAGTTATCTATTTACTTGGTGCCTTTAAACTATCGTGGTCCACGTAGTGCTTATTTTTATAGCGGTCCACCCAGTGGCTATTCTTTGTAGCGGTCCATGTTATGGTTCTTTTGTTTATCATCTGGGCTTAGTTTACATGGACCAGGTCAAAATTTATATGACCAATTTGCTTCATCACTTTTACATGCTAAAATATCCCGGTAGCTCATTAAAACCTTCTGGTTGGTTTAAAAACGATTTAAATGAAAACTTGTAATTTCAAACATCCTCGCACCCAAATCATAATTGATTAAATTTAAGACCTGGAATAAGAATGTGATTCAGAAATTATGTGTGCCCCAGTAGGTTTCGAGATACCTACACCCAAAATTGTAGAATCATAGTGTACTGTCACACCCGTTCTTGTCTTAAAATTATAGCGAAATTGGACCAATAGTTTCCGAGATATCTATTGATCCAGAGTTTGATCCGATCCAAACTGAGCAGTAGTTTCCGAAATATCCATAGATATAGAATTTCATCCGATCCATATATTCAGGTTTTCCAGATAACACCCTCAGTTTGGAATCGTAAGTACGGCCACAGCCTTTCTTGCGTTAAAATTTGAACCAAATCAGATCAGAACAAATCAGAGCCTCAGATCAGTTTTTATTTCTTCATAATGTTTGATAAATGTCAATTTATTGGCAGCCGAGCCACCTAACTCCCTCTCTGACCAAGGAGAGCAAGCCAAGCCCTCTGGCCTATCAGAGAATGAACTGTTGCTGTCTCATCAGCTGGCTCAATCAGCGTCCAGTAGAGGTCAGTACGTGAGCCGGATAGTCTGGTTATGCAATTAAATAGGCGGAGGCTCTCGGGTCATAACCCAGCGTGTTTGCTTAATTTTCGAAATTCCTTTGCATATGGCTTCCTGCTATTTCGGGCTTCATGAAGGTATTCAAAACATCGAATTATGGCGTGATTCAGGAGTTAAATGCACCACCTTTCCGCGATGAGGCCAATAGTATTAAGACTATGCCCCTGGCTGTGCATAATCTGTGCATGTGCAGCAGCGCGTTGACCGGACTAACTTTTCACACTCATGCTAAGCGCTGCATATAATTTTGATACAGCGTCTCCCACCCTCAGCGGTGGCTGGGTGTTGAGTAGGTGGGTGGTTTGCGTGCTCCTGGGTCTTATTAGCTCACCTGACCTGAAAGGCCAAGTGATCTTATATCGTGGAGACCGGTCCCTCCATCCATCAATCAATCAACTTTTTCTTTCAACGTCTTCTCAAGAACCACTGAGCTGATTTCAATTATATTTGACAGGAAGCATCCTTAGAGTATGAGATCCCAGTTTGATCAACAAAGTCGATTGGCCAATTTAGATGGCAGCCATCTTGCATTTCTGCAGCCTTTTAGAAACATGGGAAAAAATCTCTGAAACCGTTTGGCGGATCAGTTCAAAACTAATGAAACGTCTAGAGCAAGAGTTGAATCAAGTTTGTTCCAGGGAACTTGATTAGCTAAATGCTTTGGCGGCCTTCATGGCCTAGTTTTCACGAAAACAACTCCAGAACCGCTGAACGGTTAGGCCAAAATTTCGGAGATATGATTACTTAGGCACTAAGGGTCATCATAGTTGTTCCAGGCAAGTTGATACGTAAAAACCATGGGTGTCATGGATCAATCAAAATGTAGCATGTTTGGCGGCCATATTGGATATATTAATTTGATTGAATTTGAAGCCGGAATTGGTCTTTAATAGTTTTTGTAATATGCTGATTTCAAATTTGCCAAATTCTCGCCAAACCGTATGGTTCTAATAATAGGTGATGACCTTTCTAGTTGAAATGCCTATGGTCCATGTGAGCGATACAGGCCTCGGGGACCCCTTGTTAAACCTCACTCGGCCATGGCTATGTCACTATCCAAGAGCGGATTATTAAACCCACTCATAAGTCAGCTATAGCATACTAGAACCCAGGCACACGTTGCCGCCGCATTCTCCTTGCACACCTAATACCATCCCATACATTTTACATACCTCAATGGTATAATCTGCTTTGATGAAGGCGCGGACACAAACAGCATACAAAGCCGAACAAGAAGCATTTTCGCGAGGCAGGCTGTGAGAAGTCTGAAAATCAGGACACCATAGTGTCAAAGCCACACTCAATAACTACCTCAGCAGCGTAAAGCATGGCAACGTTGCTGTATGGGTCAGAATGATGGATGGTGAGTTAATGACTGGGCATAACATGGGTAGGCTGCCTATAGCTCCCTTACACCCTTCGTTTCAAGGATCATGCATATATTCTGGATAAAACCATGGCTAACACTGACCTATCAAAGCAAGCTAACCAGCTAGAAAACAATCCTCATTAGACGTGATTGATTATGAAAGAAACTGGTGCTCAGGACTGATGGAATGGAGGAATCCAGTTTATCGATCAATCATATGACGTCATAATCAACCACGTCAAATGTACATGTAGTCTGACGTCATAATCAATTACGTCATGAATGACGTGATTTATCCTGTCATAAAGGCGTAATAGTCTGTCAAGTTTTACGAATTGTCTACTATCTAATAAACATTTAGTTGAGTATTTTGCAACTAATTTGACTGGGCGCTGTTGCTGCTATCGAAATATTCAACAGCTTACCTATATAAGTTTCTGGAAATTGAGATTCAGAGTGCAGTGATCGATTGATCCCAACACGGGCAAATCGTGTGTGGAGCTTAGCTGGAGATGGGCAGGGTATAGCTCAACTGGATTCTAGAGCTGTTAGGTATACCGAAATTACCGTGCGATAGCAATATTACAACAATATCGAAATACCGTACCGACCAAATCTCAAATTACTGAAATTTCAATACTAAAAAAATTGCCTCATTTTGCACCAAAGAGATGTCCATCAAATTTGCACAGGCAAACCTCACTACACATCATAATGTTGTACAGTCTGACAATTATTATAAAAGTCACAGAATGTCTAGTGCGTGGACGTTATTTCAAACGAGTCGATAGTGAAACAGAATGTATTGGCGAATCATGACAATGCAACAAATTTGAAAAAGCACTTGCAATGTAAGAGTTTGCAGAAGCATCAATGCAATACTGATACCGTACAGATACCGAGGTAATTGGGACCAAAATACTGATATCGGTACCGAATATAAAATATCAATACCCAACAGCTCTACTGGATTCCTCCATTTTCTGACTGCCACGACGGTGTATTGGATGCCAAAAGGAAAGCAAAACGGATCATGTCAAAAGAAAATTTGTCTTACAACAGTGAGGTCAGTGCTATGGTAATTGCATCAGTGGTGGGTAACAGTCAAATGATTGAACAAACAGACAGGCCATAGTGGAGCGCATTTGCTAATTATTTATTGAAATAAGTACACACTAAATGAGCTCATGTTTATCGAATCAGTACATGGGTGTTACAACACAATTTTGAAATACTTGGATTTCCAATACTGTCCAAAATGAGACAGCTCAAACAATAATTTCTGAATTCTGCTAATTTGGTGAGTCTTCTTACGATTCTTCTGAACAGTCATTTTCAGCCTTCTTTCATCTCGACATGTTGTCACTTTAGCTCGTCCAGAACCTGCTTTCCAGGCAACAGAACCTGTCACTTGAAATGTGTGGCCAATTTTCTGTATTGTAGACAGTGGAATCTGATTATCCTCAGACTTTAGAAGTTTCTTAATCTCAGGATATGACTTTCCAGCTTGACGCAGACCTGTGATCCGGCTTTTGACTTCAACAGGTATATAGAATTTAGCCTTTTTTATGTTTGTATGCATGTAGGTCTAATATAGAACAAGAATCCATTCAGTAGATGGCTTTTGATATGCAAATTATCTCACTCAGCAGTGGAAAGCGGTCAGACATGAATGGAACAGCATTGACGCAGCACAATGCAAAAAGCTTTCAGACAGCTTGCCCAAATGGATGAGTTTTGGGACAAAAAAAATAAGGGAAAGGCTATCCCATACTAAAAGGTACCCTGCACACACACACACATACATTGCATACAATATTATGTAAAATTGTCACTTATTTCACCTGTATTTATTAACATGAAAGAGTAATCAAAAAAAATATGATAAATAATGTTTCTCATTTTTTAACACACGTGTCATGCG